>JALPCE010000271.1:0-33862 GCA_026538705.1 Aureobasidium sp. GC_Fusr_1 | reverse complement strand
GTTTCTGCTGTTTCTTTTTTTTTTTTTTTTTGACTTTGTCTTCATGGTGTGCGGATTAAGGTGGCGAGATGGAGAATGAAGAACAAGGGACGCCGAAAAATGAACGGTAACTAAGAAAGGAAAAACACACTGTTTGGGCTGCCGACTACAGCATCGTCTCCTCTCTTTTGCAGTGGTAGTGCTGATACAGTTGCCGTCAAGGCAATAGCTGCTGCAATGGTCTTGGTAAAGTGCATAATCTCGTGTTTCGTCAATGCTCGTTAAATAAATGTTGTTACAAAGCGTCTGGAAAATGTGTAGTTGGAGAAGAAAAGAGTAGAATTGAAAGATCATCTATAGAGAAAAAACAGCAGACTCCTTCTGTGTTATATGGACAATTGATTTCAATGGTACTGGCTCCGTCATGGATATCCGGGAGGTGAGGTTGGCTTTGCTTGTGCGTTTCCCGTAACTGGTGTGTGTTGATCACCGTCGATCATTCTTTTGTGGAGGTTGTCCATTTCGCTGGCAGATCTGCTTTTGGATGTGATCAAGAGCTCGGAGTGGTCGACGTGTGGGAGACTGTCGGTTGTGGTGTTCGCTGCTTGAAATCTGCTGGCATTACAATATTGTGCATCTCAGCATCTGTTTCTGCGGCTCTGTTGAGGAAATGTGTCGCAGATCATTGCGAACCTGATCCGTGCGGCAGGCTGTCAGCCGCACCGAGCTGAGAGCGAGGGGCAGAGTGGGGCAACAACATCAAGCTTGAGCAAGCTCGAGAGTAGGAGACACACTTTGCAATTAAGCTAAGAGACAAGAAAACATAGTGAATTGCATATCAAAGAACATTCACAGTCACAGCAGAGTCAAGAAGAATTGATGTTTGAGGGGATTATCATTCGGGGTATAATTGATACATCGTGAAGACCATCGAATCAAAGCTCTGATCGCTTTCCATCGCAGGTGTCGTAAAAAGTGAACCCTCGTGCAAAGAACTTGAGCTCAACCCATGAAGGGGAGCTAGAGATGTTGTCGTGTCATGCCGTCGTGTCGAAAGTCATCAATGGAGAGAGGACTTGGTCGAATTGATGGTGAGTTGAGGTTGCTTGCGCAAGACGCTTAGATGGAGCGCTTGTTGGCCTCGGCGGAGGTCTCGTGCTTCTTCTCATCCATCTTGTCGGAGGCGGCGCCCATGGCACCAGAGACACGGCCAGAGATGGAGGAGTCGGCAGTGTTGCCCTTGGCTTGCTCCTTGTTGGCCTCCTTGGAAGCGGTGGCGCCAGTGCCCTGGACAGTCTCAGAGACGTACTGGGCGGCGTTGTTGAGAGAGTTGCCGATCTGACCGACGATACCCTCGTTAGGCTTGTTGGCGTTGGGAGCAGACATTTTGAATGTGGTTGGTGGTTGGTTGGTTTGGTTTGGAAAAGAGAAGATGTGGTTTGATGAGTTGGTTGATGGAAGAAGAAAGGTTGGAGGAGGAGTGTGGTGGGAGCTTCTTAAGTAGTGGTGGAAGGGAGCTCTGTTTGCGGTGACGTACGCGCTTTCCTCTCACTCAGGCCAGCTCTCACTCGCACGCTCTTTCCTACTCCACCCTTGTCCAATGGCATCCAAGTACTTCCACGGGTGACGATTTGCGTTTCGACTCTTCAGCCACACCACGCTACTTCCTTGGTCCTTCACTTGCTAGGAGCCACCTGACACTGTTTGCGTACGCCTATTCTCACTTGGATCCCCGATGAGCGATTTAACGTGGGGCTCAAGCCGAGGTGAGGGGGTCGAGCTGGTCGAGCTGGCCACTCGGTGGCTGCTGCCTTGCACCTCGCAGTGAACGTCATACATATGATGTCATAGGCTCTGCAAAGCTCAGCAGCGAAAGCAACACGCACGTCTGAGCTCCTTGTTCATCAGGCTTGCATGTGAAGGCTGGACCTTGTGAACAGGTGGAGCTTTTCATCACAGTGATGGAGATTGTGGACCTACAGGCTACCGCTCGTCTTCACCGTCTTCTGACTAAAGCAGCCAACGAGCTGAGAGGCGTTGGATCAGTTGCCAGGGGTTGCGGACGGGATCGAGATGAGACAAGTCATGGGAGAATGTCACTCTTCATACTTTGCCATGCAAGAGTTATGTGAGTGCGGCACTATCTACTCCGTGTCCTACTGAGCATTAAACCGAGTGTACTATGCCTCTGTGCCGCTGAAAACCGGAACAGAATTTCGATACAATTAGAAGTGCGAAAGAGGAAACGTTGTCAACGCGAGATATGCACAAAGATGCCAATAATCGCCAAAGAGCATAGAGTACACAATACAAAGAGGTAGAATAACATAAAATACAAGAGAGGTGGAATGTATATTTGATCACGACTCCGTCTTTTTCATGTCCGCTCCAAAAGTCTCCTTTTCTTCTTTCCTTCATAAACCACAACAATGCCGGATAGATCGACATCAACATGCCAAGACAGACAACATCTGCTTTCCGGCACAACCCAGGAAATAAAGGCCAGCTATCGACAACAACAAAGACATTGGGAGAAAGGGTCAAATTTTATAATGTACACAGCAGAGTAGGGGAGGTTACACTGCGAGATGTCTAGAAGGGAGGGGTGACGGGGCCGGCGGCCATGGCGCTCTCTTGTTGGGCCATAACCTCTTCCTCGGCAGCCTCGATGGAGACGGCAAGACCGACCTTGGCAGCGTTCTGGTAGGAAAGGTCAGTGATCTGTTACAAGTAGCGATGCAAGGACTGGTGCTTACCTTGACGTGGTCAAGCTCGCCGGCAAAGGTGATCTGAACCATGGGAACAATTCTCTTCTCGAGCAAGACACCAAGCTTACCAGCAGTGTCGACCTGGGCTCTGAAACTGCTGGCTCTGAAGTCGTACTTAGCACCAAGAGTGGCGACACCCTCCTTCTTCATGCCACCCATCATAGGGTTGCCAGCGAACTGCAAGTTGAGATCGACACCGGTCTCAAGCTGAGCCGAAAGTCTTCTCCAGTAAGAACCTTGGACACCACCGGAGGGCATGAGCTGAGCACTGGCGATCCAGTCCTCGCCCTTGTACTTGGCAGCGTAGCTGATCATGGCCTCAGGGCCCATCTGGGCAGCGGGTCTCTGGTAGACAGCCTCAAGACCGAGGGCGAGTCTGGGAGTGATGCTCTGAAGGTAGCTACCAATGAAGATACCGGTAAGAGGACCGTCGAGGATGGAAGGGTTCATGGCCTTGATCTGAGCGGTGAAATCGTTACCAACGTAGTCGTTCTCGAGGGAGAACTGAGCGCCTCCAGGACCGGCCATGGAAGCAGCCTGGATCTGAGTGGTGGTCTTTGTGACCCAGCGAGGAGTCCATCGGTAGTTGAAGCGTGCAGAGAGGGAGAGGTCGCTGTCGAGGTTACCTTGGCAGAAAATCTAGATTCGTTAATGTTGGGTGTTTTGAGAGGTGGCAGAAGATGTATGTACCTTGTTGGTGCCGTAGAGGGCAAGGAAAGCGTAAGGGGGTATTTGCTGAGAGCCCTGGGAGAAGGCGTGCGAGACCTGGAACAGCGGCGACACGCTGAAAGCCTTTGTGAGGTCGGCGCGCAGACCGGAGAAGGACAAGTTGTTGAGGAAAACATCGCGCTGGACCTCCTTTGCAACGTTCTCGACAGTACCGGGGTTGGTAAGGCCCAGAGCCTCTCTTCGTGCCTGGAAAGCCGAGTATGTGTCCTTCAGCGCCGAAGCCAGAGGGTTGCTGGTGATGGCAGACAGAGCGCCAGACTTCTTCTCGGCGACAGGAGCGACAGGCGCTACGGGAGGGTAGGGGGTGGTGGTGATGGGAAGCGACGTCATGATGTAGACTTTTGCTGCTGAGGGCGAGAGGACGAGTCTTGGGGCACCGGCGGCGGACGGCGGCGAGGATGCAACACAATGAGGTTCTAAGCGACGGATCGACTCTGGCGCAGCTTAGATGCGAATAGCGGCGCGACAATTCTCTCAAAGAATGGTGCGTTGATGATGGCTTGGTTGACACTTCCAGTTGTGTCTGCTTCTGCGCGACCGACGTCGATGCCAAAAATTTAGGCCGAGCCGCGTGATTGGACCGATGACCTCCGAGAGCCTCAACCACTCTTTCGTCCTCTCACGACTATCTACACATCCCAAGTTGCTCGATACTGTTCTCACCGACCGGCAGGCTATTCTCCTGGGCTTTTGCTTCCATTGCCCGCTCTCTACTTTGCTCTATCCATTGCCTCTGCCGATTGTGCCGAACACCACCCTCGCATACTGCCAAGGTCAGCTGCTTGTCTTATCGCTCACCTGTTCCTCGCGCATCAGTCTGTCGGAATCCGCTACAAAATTACCCATACAGATTATTCTGATTTTACCGGCATCCAACCGCCCCGATCGCCCTTCGTTTTAACCATGGATACTCTTCTGTACGTCTTCTTCGATTGCCCTTATCGTTCCATTCTTCTCTTCGATCAGCTGCAGATATGGCTCTAGTACACCCTTTTGTAGTCTTTCACAACCATGCTTCCAATTGTACGTTTACTAAGTCAAAACTTCGCATCAGTACTGCCGATGTCATGGCTAGTTCGCCGAACTGGAAGCGCAGATCAAGCACTTTCGTTGATGCTATCCATGACTTGCCCGAGAAGGAAAGTATGGCGCCTGCTCAGCTCTACAGCACCGAGTCTGGCCGTTTGTTCCACTCCGGTCGGATAGTCATCGCTACCGTTGGCCTGCCTGCTCGTGGCAAGACTCATACCTCAGTTGCTCTGGCCAGATATCTTCGATGGCTTGGTGTTAAGACCCGTATATTCCATCTTGGTGATTACCGGAGAGCGACCATGGGCGAGGGCAACGAAGTCCCTGACGATTACTTCTTCATCAACGCTTCTCCTTCTTCGGTTCTACTCCGCCAGAAGATTCTCCGAAAGTGTAGGGAGGACATTTACGATTTCCTCGAGCATGAGAACGGTCAAATTGCCATTTACGATGCAGTAAATCCTTCTGCTGCAGGTCGCGTTTCCCTCGCCAAAGAGTTCTCCAAGCACAACGTGCAGACACTCTTCATCGAGTCGCACTGTACAGATGAGAAGATCATCGAGGAGAACGTCCGCAGCGTCAAGATCTCGTCTCCCGACTACCAAGGTTGGTCGGACAAAGATGCTGTCAAAGACTACCTGGCCAGAATCAACGCTCGCATTCCTCACTTTGAGTCCATGGAAGAAGCTGAGCTGCATTACGTGAAAATGATCAACGCTGGAGAACGTGTGGTTGTCAATAACTGTGCTTTCAATTACCTTTCTCAGCGTATCGTCTTCTACCTTCTGAATCTCCACACCAAGCACCGCTCGGTTTACTTTGCCAGAGCCGGTACGACAAGAGATGAAGACTCTTACAAAGCTGACGCTTCGCTTTCCGAGGATGGTGTGGCTTACTCGAAGAAGATGAGCGATGCCCTGGTTAGCCACAGAGAGGACGAGCGCAAGCAACTCATCGATAGAGGTGGTCCTGACATCCCATTGAAGCCCCTGACGATCTGGACATCTACTAGACGACGCACGGTCGAGACATCCCACTACCTGGAGAGTCTGGGATACTCTGTCAAGCAACGTCCTCAGATGAGTCAACTTAACCCTGGCGTATGCGAGAAAATGTCCGAAGACAAGATTCGAGAGCAATACCCCGAAGAGGTGCGCAAGCATGAGCTTGACCCGTACCACCATCGCTACCCTCGTGCGGAGGTAAGAGATAGACCAGAGCCATGGCCATGGCGAGTGTATACATGAATTGACACATAAGCAGTCGTACCACGATCTTGCAGTCCGCTTGGAGCCCATCATCCTGGAGCTGGAGCGCGAGCAAAACGATCTTCTGATTGTGGCCCACGAGAGTGTACTGAGAGTGCTTTATGGTTACTTGATGGCTTGTGGTGCTCGCGACATCCCGAAGTTGCAGTTCCCTCGTGACGAGATTATTGAGGTATGCTCTTCATTCAATCTCGATTGGTCCCACTTACTGATATATTGCGAATTAGATCGTCCCTGCATCCTACAACAACGAAGCCAGACGTATTCACGTCTCTGGTGTACCAGCTCAGATTGTACCTGACAGCCCTGAAGACTTGAAGCTTCCTGTGCCTCCATCAGGTGCAATCACTCCCTTCTCTGGCCTCGGTACACCTGAAGGCACAAGCACACCCGAGGTAAGGGAGGAGGAAGGAGCCAAGCCTCTGCCGATGGTGAATATTCATCCCAGTAGATAAATGTAGAACAACCGAGTGATTCGATAGCACGGTTGGTTGGTTTCACGTTTATACATTCGTTTCTTGGCGATCTGCTTTTCGCAGGTCCGTTTTGTGATTGAGGTTGTTTTACCGCCAGACTCGAGAGCCGGAGGCCGAGGAGGAGCAAGGGTCTTGTCGTCGCACAAATCGTTACAGTACCCGTACTCCGATTATAAAATAGCGAAATTCGTGGAAATTCAACTTCATCTACTCTAACTGTAGAACAGAGTACGCACTGTGCTCTCCTCGGTGATGAGCGAGGGTCTGGGTCCTCCACAGAATTGTCAAAGCACACGACCAGACATTTTCCCTTTACGTCTTCTGTTTAGACGAGCTTTCATCTCTGCAATTACACTCTCTCAGATTAACTTTGAGATGATCGCATACAGTTTTGGAGAGGCCAAGATGCCTCGATTGAGCTTGATCCAACAATTGGTTCTCTTTTGTGGCTTGGAATGGATCCCGCGCCGATCGAAGGAACGCGCAGCGGGACCTTTCTCAGCTGCGACTTCCTCTTTTCGCGAGAATATTGACTGGGCCTAGTCTAACCACAAAAACCAGGTAGGATTCTGCTGGTTCCCTCTTGAGAGTATACATATTAGGTTCTGCTCAACGTGAGCCTTTTTTTCTTCTTCCCTGGTCTTTGCTCGATCTTCTTGTTGGCGGTGGACTTTCTCTCTTTTGCAACCAATCCGCGTTCTGGGCTCACCACAGCACGCAATCCACGCTTGCTCATCACGCAATTTCCAGCCAAGCTATGCTCATACTGCATACACGATAGCATTCCAGCAAGTGCTCGAATCAGGATATATATGTCGACGAATTGCTGGCAAAGCTAGGTAGTTGGAGTCTTTCTCATTCTCTCTCTCCGGATCTTCTTTGCAACGGTGCCCCCGGTCTCGTTATCGACTCTGCAGATGGACGGTGCAAAGACTATCGCTCTATCCAACGGTTTAACCCCAACGGTCAACGTGGAGTACATGGCTGCAATGGCCTCTATCGACTCCCTTTCAACGACACCATCACGACATGACTTAGAGGAACAGCATGAGGAGAACGAGACAAGATTCCTCGACTTTGAGAAGCCTGGACCTGGGACACTACTCTCCTGTCTCGTCCTCAACATGTTGGTCACGGTGTCGTGGTACTACCTCAACATCGACGTCCCCGTCTCCGAAAAAGCAACAACTGCCTTGGTGTGCCGCTACCTGTACGACTGTCTGGTCCTACTTCCCATGGGCTTGTTCTCGCTTTTTGAATGTCTGTATGCATTTGGCACGTTGTTGTGCCTGAGGCGAGACGACCGCGCACTGTGTGTCGCAAGAGTGGCGCTGGGAGGTATGCTCGGCGCTTCGGTGGTTGTCAAGTATGGACTCGGGGAGGGCATCTTTGACGGTGGTGCCTGGATGCAATTGTGCTTCTGGGCAGCAACCGGAATCTTGCCCGGAGCGGGAGCTGTGGCTCTGGTTGGGTATTGCTGGGACTGCTTGTATTGGGGTTGGGACAGCGTGGAAGAGCGGATGGTGGATGAGAAGAAGCCGCTGCTGGAGAAAGAAGATGTTTGATGCATAACGAATATTGTTTGGGTTGGAGTTGAAAGCCAGGATGAATCTTGGATAAGAGACCACGGTCTGGGACATTGGAGGCATTCTCTGACAGATGACAGACACTTCTACACCGCTTAGGTGATAGGAGGAATTGGACATGGATAAGTCTTTGGATGAGGAGGTCTTTTGAGCCTGGACAAAGCCGTACGTCAACTGTCAATAGCATAATCTATATTGGGGCCGTCATTTCGTTCGTCAACACATCTACACTGCACCAGCTTGGCGCCATAGATTGCGGAAGCCGGTAGCACCAGCAATCAGGCCGAGAACACCCAGCCAGTCACTGCTCAAGGCACCAGACTCCAAGCTATAGTGGTAAGAGACGGGCGCCCAAGCCATGTTGATAGTCATCTGTCTCTTCCACAAAGCCTCAGCTTCCAGCGTGTCCGCCTTTTTCTCAGCGCTATCTCCCGCCGACGCAACAGTTGGACGGAGCTGCCATACACGAGCGAGTCGCACGGCTTCTAGTGCAATGTAGGCCATCCAGTAACGCGAGCTCCACACCCACCACTTGTTCTGCTGTTTTGTGTCGAACCTCTCACCACGGAGTACACCCTTGGACGCTAGATAAGCCACATTCTCGTACCACTGGTATGCGGTGATGGTCCAAATCTGACCCCAGACGGCAGCTTTGACGACAGAGTCCTTGGGAGGACTGTTCCAGGTACCTCTGGCCCAGGTATACAGATCCAGCGATTCGACGACGCGAGAAAAGCATCTAAAGTCGCTGATCAGCTCGGATAGCGCCTTGCTGCCTTTGATGACATGGCTGAGTTTATCCTCGGGCGGTGACAGTGTCGCAACGACAGTTTCTCCAGGCAGGAGGACGGCACCGAGTTTGCGGCTCACGGAGAGGAGGAAGCGTCGATATCTCAGGCCTTGGAGACGCGAGAGCTGGGTATAGATGACGACAAGGAGGTATTGGAGTGTGCAGAGCGTCTTGTCTCTGCCTGCAGGTGTGGAGAGGACGCGGACGAGGCGATCCAGCAGGCTGTCGGTCCTGCTTGCGACAAGACGGGCGAGGTTATTGAGATTCGTCGTCGACATGTTGGAAGCCATGTTGTGTGTGTTTCTACGGAGGAGCTATCGTCTCTCTGAAGGATGATGCTGTCGTGCAATGGCCGGTATCGCTAGAGACGAGTGTGAGCAGAGAGAGGTCAGAGAATCAAAATGGCGGTTTCTATCTCCCTCGGTAGCTCGAACGTCGAAACAACAAGCATGGCCGAGAGGACGCGGCAGACTCGAACATACCGAGGTTGATCACGGCGTGCGAGTCAAGCGAACCATGACCGCGGGGATGCCATGACTCAGAATCTACTTGAGTAGCGTCATGCTCGTCATGCGTATGACTGTCTTTTCTGTTTGCGACACGCGACTTCTTCCTTCCTCTGATCTCTCCATGTTAACTCCAGAATGACAGAAGTACACACCAATGGCCACTCGCAGGCTCCCGCCACAGCGTCCGATCTACTCTCCCGCTGCCAAACCCTCCTCTCCGAGCTCGAGACGTTCAAAGAATACCTCAAGTCCCGCAAACAAGACCACCAAGTCGAAATCGCCCACTTCCGCAACACGGTCAAATCTGAATTGCGGACTCTACAGCGCCTTGCCTCTGCTTCTTCCGACGACGAAAATACAAACCAACACACTGTCAACTCTTCAAACCTGCCATTTCTAGAGTCAGTATGGAGGGTCGTCAAGAACAACAATGGACTACAGGCCATGCAGAAAAGATTCTACTGGCAGCTAAAAGGCCAGAAACGAGGCCAAAAGAAACAAAATTCGGCTTTGGTCGATGTCGTTGCCGGAGATGGCTTGGAGTGGTTTAAGGTCTCGCTCTTGACCAATAATCGCTTGTTGTTTGACAAGGCAAAATTGGGCTGGGAGGATGCGTCGAGCAGCGATGACGACGAGGACGAAGATAGCCAGCACGACAAAGTTGCTCCTCCTGAGGATAACGAGGATGATGTGCCTTTGATCAAGATGACCAAGGATCTGGTTAGAGCGGCCAAGGAGGTGAGGATTCGCACGAGGTCACCGAGGATCACTCTGGTCTTGCCAAAGTTGAAAGAGGGAGAGGTCGCCGAGATTGACAAGATATTGGATCAGTTGCGCGCTCTGGGTGCGAGACTGCTGTGAGTGACTGACGCTGCTGAATCGTACACGTCGTATTTTGCTAACAACCCCCACAGCACCTCATCCTCAGCCTACCCATCTGTTCCCTTCGAAAGCGTAATGCCACACCTCCTCACCGACCCCTTCGCTACATTTACCTCCTCACTCAACATCGACTGTACCATTCTGCTCGCCCTTGTCAGCGACTTCAGCCACTGCTCCGTCACCACCGAACCCTGGTTCCACCGCGCTCTAAAACGCCAAGTCGAGATCGAAGACGAGGAAAATTTGCTCCCCAACCTTCTGTATCCCGCTCTGGCGAATAGAGAACTGCTGTGTACCGATGAGGCTGCGAGAAGAATGAGAGAAATTGTGGATACCATTGGGACTGCCGGCGAGAAAGAGAGGACCAAACTTTTCATGGGCGATACCGAGCTTTCCACTACACAACTGCGCGAAGAATTGGAAAAGCAGAGTCGTTTCGAGGTTCCTGCATCTCTGAGGTTGCCTATTGTGACGCAGGTTCCTGAAGAGGAACCTACGACGCTGCCGCCGTCGGCCAAAGCGGTCAAACAGCAATTGACCTCTATCAACCAGAGTGTGTTTTTGCATGGTTGGGCTAGAGGGATAACCACGGTCACAAGTAACCGGACAGTGGTCAAGCAAATCGAAAACATCCTTGCCAAAGAGGCGAATGATGAAAAGGAATGGCCCCTGATCTGGCTGTGTCCAACAGCAAGGTCACTCGTGGGAAAAGAGAAGGGTAGAAAGGATTGAACAGAAGAGGTGCATTACGTTGCATTTTTGCATTGCTGGTGTGTTGTTCTGGATGGCTTGTGGAAAGCAAAACATTTTGTATGTATATATGAGGTACCTCTTCCACCATGTCTTGCTGGCAAGAATGCGAGAAGAGCAAATGTCGTCATTCTGTATTTAGCCGTCATCTCTTCCCTACAACCTTTTGCCATCAACTCAGACGTATATTCTTAAGATACCGTTTCAAAGGGCGTATTCTTCAAGCGTCCGGCACAGTACATTAGATTTGACCAGTTGCAGGAAGATTTCGGACCAGCCATGTAATAAGTTTGCCAGAATCAGTCAAAGGACCCGATTCAGGTCGTCGGTTTGTGGGAATCACCTTCCAGACGAGGCATGGCCGAATGTTTAAACGGCCACGTTTCTGGCGGCCACAACGTGACGACTATGGGGCTCTTGACCCATACCTTCCACGTATACTTGACAAGCTCTCTCGATGCATGATGCCAAGTGATGTAATAGCACACCAACGGCAATGCAGAACGCCTGGTAACATAAAGACATTCGTTCTTCACAACAAAGACGGTCTTGACGGCTTTGTACCAGCGCAAATTCCTGTGTTCGAGAACCAGGCGGTTGAATGCAGCTGGATCTTTGATCAGAGTTGCTTAGTCGAGAGATGGATCGAGTTTGAATTCGCCGAGAGAGTTTTCTCCCAGGAGGATTACGGTTCGGAGAAGTTGGTCTGAAGATATAGCGTGAAGGTGTTTGTTGGTCAGAGCGAGATTCTTCAGAGAGCGGGTGGGACATTGCTTCGAGATTTCGAGCCAGAGCTCTGGTGGAAAGACGCCGTATGGCTGCTCAGGAGTCGTGTTTGGTAAGGCTTTTGTGCTGATCATGGTCTTCGTATTGCTGTTAGTGTCGTCACCATCGCCAAGTAACACGAGGGATATGTCCTGTTGGGGCACAGGTGGTAGGTCCGAAACGCCGGCTGAGGATCTCGAAGGTAGCTCTGTTAGGTTCTGATCAACTTGTGATGAGAGTACCATATCATCGTCCTCCAGCATAGGACGCAGGGCAGTCTTTGGTGCCTTGGCTCTCTTCTTGTTATGTTCGGACCAAGAGATGACAGTGTCGGAAACTTGACGTTGTACAGCAGCTTCAGTGGTTGTTCCTGGAGGTTGTGCCTCAGACTGTTGGTTAGTTCGTTGATGCTGCAGGGATCTCGGTGCCAGAGCTCTGGGAACATCTCGTGTGTTTTCCAGCTGCGAAAATGCTATCAGCAGCCTTAGCAGCGCCTTCACCAGATCCAGAAAGGATTCGATGACTCTGGCACTCATCAAGGGTGTAGAAGATGTGACATGGATGATATCCACAAATTCGAGTGCTGTAGAAACAAAAAAGTAGTTACCGAGACATCCAGAGTTGTCTTACATCTCGAATATTGGACAGGTTGCAGTATTGGGGACTGCAATGTGTGAAAGGACTCAAAATGTAGCGTGGTTTCCACATGGACTCCAATGCTAGATGTTTGTTCGATTCGCTACCAATGATTCTGGACGTGCCTCAAATGTCAACAAACCTCAGATTTATCAAAGCAAGTGCTCTCAAAAGTCAGTAATGATAACCCACTGATCACTTTCTTGATCCCAGGTTAGGTATTGCGCGAACATGGCAGCTTTCGTTGTGTCGATGGTCTGTACTGATTCAGGAATGGTCCCCAGCAAAGCTGATTATGCGAGTAATCCTTCGCGCCTTCCGATGTCGTGTGACACATGCATGTCTGAGATGAGAGGAGCATCGAGAGGAATTTCATCAACCACAGTCACTGGTCCGAGATTCGAGCGTGGGGAGAGAATTTCGGCCATAACACCGGACCAAATTCGGTATAGCTCGGATATGGTGACCATGGTGTCTGGATAAATTGACCACAGGCGCCACTGATGAGTGTCTTCCTGTGGGTGCAACAGGCTTGATCAATCAGTCAATTTTTCATCACCACTCCGTAATATTGACTCGTTCTCGCTACTTGAGTACTTTGTCGCCTCCTTCGAAATGCTTTTAACACGCACCGGTGTCTTCTGTCCCAGAGAACCTTTTTCTCATCATTGTCGAAAAGCATCGAGATCACCAGATATGAATACAAGTGTCAACCATATCTACGCTATTGCGTTGTCGAATCCCAAGTTGGCGGATTCGCCGACATGGGCCATCTCTGTCCAGCCCATGAAGCAGAAACGACTCTTCTTCCATGAACACCCTCAGACCTCTGTCTTCATGTCCAACGAGACCGACAACAGCCAACGAAGAAATAGCGATGGCTTCAAGGGTGAAGAATTGCTAGTCAAACTTCTCATCGGCGAGAACAATGTCAAGAATATCGGCGAACGTATTCAACAAGCCTTATCCAAGACCGACAAGACACAACCCTCAGGAACATGGCTACGCTCCGCGATTCTCGCTCTGCAATCAGAATCTCTGTGCAACAGATTCAACATCGACGATTTCCAGCAAATGGCCACACAGACTCTCCAGTCGCAACAAGCACACCACGAAACCGTCGCCATCGAAGTAGACTTTTTGTCCGAACTAGGACGCACAAAGTCTGTAGAGGAGATGCACGAGACCAGAGAAAAGGCGATCAAGGAAAAGAAGAAGGACTCGAGTTATTTCGGTTTCAAAATCTCGAGACCTCAGAACATGCCGCAGAGGGTGAGGAGAGTCAACTCTTGGGAGAGAAAGGATGATGCATATGGAGGGTTGATGTAGGTTAAGAACCAGTCTACATTTCAAGGACTTCACAAGGTAGAGGGACTTGACCAGGCGGGAGAGAAGCTGCAAGGAATTATTGATTGACACCGCAGGCGTGAGGGGTCATGGTTGCGTCAGAAGATCTGCGCGGCAGATGTGATAGAGAAGGCATGCATATGAGTAGTCTCTGCCACACTATCCAGATTAATGTATTAGGATTGGAGGTCACTAGGCAGGAAAGAACAAAGTATAAATAAATTGATACCATGGAATGGAGGAGTTGACCAAAGTTATAAGAATGAAAGTATGAAGCTGGTCAAGCTTTCTCAAATGTGATCATTGGAGCGATCACTACCATATTAAGCGATCCCACTTGGCACCATGTAACGATGATGTCGACAACGGTTCATATAAACTACCTACTCCTCTTCGCAACATTCATCAAAAATACCCATTGACTGCAAGACGATCATCACAACCATGTCCTCAAACATCAAACCCCTAGTGCTTCACGCCCACACAACTGGCCCCAATCCCATCAAAATCGCCATTGCTCTCGAAAAGCTCAAGGTTCCATACGAAGTCAAACTCTGGGACTTTGGTGATGACTCTAAAAACGGACTCAAAGGAGCCAAATTTCTTGCCATCAATGAAAATGGCCGTGTTCCTGCTCTCGAAGACCCAAACACTGGTGTCGTTTCTTGGGAGTCTGGTGCTGTGATGAACTACATCAGAAGAAAGTACGATACAGAAAACAAATTGGGTCCACAGGGAAAGAGCGAGCAGGATCTTGTCGACTTTGAAAAGTGGGAGTACTTCTTACTCACGACTTTGGGTCCGATGACTGGACAGACGAATTGGTATAGGTATGTTTTTGTCTTGGGTGGCTTTTTTTTATATCTAGACTTGAGAGGTGTGAGCCACTGCTGAATTTTGATGATAGACACTACAACGAAGTCAAGAACGAGGATGCCTTGAACAGATATGCGGCACAAACACATCGCTGCTACCAAGTTCTCGAAGGCCAGCTGAAGAAGACTAACGGCGAAAGTATCTTGCCTGGTGGCTACACAGCCGTTGATGCACACTATGAACCCTGGGTTCGCCAGCACGCTTATGCTCAGTTGAGCCTGGATGACTATCCGATGGTTTCGAAGTGGCTGAAGCAGTACGGCGAGACCAATGAAGTTAAGGCTGCGTACAAGAAGATTCAAGACGCGACTTCGTAGAGCATCTAAAGGTCGAATGATGGGTCGAGGAGTAATTTGTGTAGCAGTCAAATGAAGTCGAATTCTTGCACACTCACTGCATCCTGAAGGGCTTTCTAGCGAGTTTGTGGTCAACTCCGGTTCCCTGTTCGATTCCACCACCTCCCTTGAACTCTCAATGTGCCTAGGACTGGTGTAGTGTAATTATAGAAACGCACAATACTTTTCGGAATCGAGTGTTCTCCAAGGAGAGTCATCGTCTGAAGGCTACTTGTATGGTCATGTATTTTGCGGAGGCATTGTATGGTTCGATAAACAACAGTGCAACCCTGTGGCAAAGTATATAGCACTATTTGTTGAACTGGGACAGTGATTGATTATGAGACTGTAAAGGCCTCGAGTGCAGATAACATCAGATGTAAACACATACTCTCTATAAGAAACCACACGTCCCCTAAAATGCTCCATCCATCACTATTGGCAGATGATCTCAAAGGCAGACCACGAGGTTCCAGATGGTGCGTTACCGCAGCCGAGCGAATCTCCAACATTGACGCCTGCCACTGGCCATCCATACATCACATTGCTTAGCACAATTCCACAACCCTGCTGACTATGTCCAACGATGTAACCTAAATCTATTAGCAGGTACCTTCGAAAGGTAAACGATCCAGCAGACTTACATCCAGCAGTACCTGTCTTGGGCGATGCAGTCAGACTTGCTGTCAACGCTCCACCGAATTGCAGCCCAGTGTTGGGAATCGTGCATTGTGCTTCTGTGACCCCAAAAGAAACGGTGGTACCAGCGCTGCCGTCTGTGGGCGGAGGCTTGAGAGATGTTAGTATCTATGACCAAGGATGCGGCTTGTTGTAGATGGCTCACAGTATTCGGTGCAACACAGGTGTATTGGTTGTATATCGTAACTTTTGCTGAAGCAGGGCCTCCTTTCGTGGCAGCAGCAGCGGCACCTCCATTCTTTCGCACTTCGAGGACAGGAATAGCGGTGGTTGAGATTGTGAGAAGGGAGACCACAAATGGTGTCCAGGAAGAGAAATGCATTGTGACGAGAGACTGGTGACTGAGATTAGATTGGAGTTGGGATGCGCGAGATGTGAGATATGAGATGTGAAGAGTGAGAAATACAGTGAATGTTGATGGCTTTCTTACATGTATGTGCTTCCCACCTTTATATCTGTGTTTCCAGAATCTAGAGTTCACAACACTTACGGCCTGATGTTCGTCAAGTCCGGGCTTTGAGCTCAGAGCTGATGCTACATTTGGCTGTCAAGACTTCTTTCACGGTCGAGACTTCCATGTGTACGGTCGAATTCATCCTTCGGGATGGTTAGACTACCTGATATTGCCGTGCTTCGATCGGTTTGGGTTATCGCCACTGTTGAACATAAAGAAGGCATCGCAGTCGGCCTGGTCTTATAAAGTATATGATCCATATTGTCGAAGGCTTGCAGCAAGCGCAGCCATGTCTTCGGAGCTGAATAGTTCGGCGACAGCGAGCCAAGAGGCCAGAGCATCGTGTACAATGTACATGTGCGAGTAGGTTACGCGATGGTCAAGTCTCACCTCGTATTGATTGCAAGTCGGCGGGTTCGTACAGTAGATACAAGTGCTCAGCTGCGATAACTTTCAGCTTGAAGTTCGTCATAGAGAGCTTGCGGCATGAATTGTTAAGACGAGAATACAAAGACTCGAGGACCATGCAAGTTATCAAGGTTATAGAGGCAAGGACCACATGAGGTTAATAGTCCAAACCTTGCCCGCATCACCAAGAGGGGCAGCTCGGCCCCGCACTCCAAAGCTCTTTCCGACTTCTGATCCGACAAACGAGTGGGTTTCCGCATGTGGATTGTTGAGACACTCCGATCTGAAGATATTATTCTTCCTTTGCTCTTTGGATGCACTCGTTGTAACGGCCTCTGGCTTTGATGTACCACGCCAATTGAACAATTGTGAGTCCACCCACAACTAAGCATGTATAGTTCATGTTCGCAGCTGTAATTCGAATCAGCTTGACTGGCCTGCCTGGGGCAGAAAGAAGACTTACCAGTGACAGGCTTGTAGTAAGGGAATGAAAAGAAGATGATCGCAAAAGTCAACCAGCAAACGGTGATGATATTGACAAAGAATCCTTTGAACCCGTGCATGTGGAACACACCCTTGTACATGTTCTTTCTACCAGTCAGTAAGTTGGTCAAGAGAGGCACCAGGTAAAAGAGATTGTTTATCGTGACACTCGAGCCAAGCAAAGAATTGAAAGCCGTGCTGGAGCCGAGATACAGACAACCAAGCGCAGCAATGATGGCCGTAACTGCGATTTGTGAGTTCATGGGCATCTGCAATCGGCGGTTGACTTTCGACCAAGTACTCGAGAAAGGCATTGCACCATCGCGCGAGAAAGCCCAAAACATCCTTCCTGTCGAAAGCTGCGATGATATGACACATGGTCCTAATGCGATGAAGAGGACGAAGGTCAGGCCAAAGGCTCCACCAGCGTTCCTTGTGACTTGTCGGAAGAGCTCTGCAAGAGGCAAGCCGGTATTCGTACTTGACAAGGCAGCATAGTCTTGGACGGAGAACATCAAAGCGATCAGATAGATTATACCAGTGACAAAGGCAATGCCAAGAGTGATTGCGATTGCGAGCGGTGCGTTCCTCGACGGATTGGGCATCTCCTCTGTCAAGTGAGTGACCCCATCTAAGCCCCCCAAGCTGTAGAGGGGATTGACAAGACCAGTGATAAAGCAAATGACTTGGTTCTCCCAACCAGTGTTGTTGATCCATGTGCGAAACACAAACTCCGAAACTTGATGATTAGGCGCACAAGCTACGACAGTGATCATTACAGTCAGCCAGCCCAGTTGAAGATAAAAGAGCGAAAATTGGTTGAGTAAAGGTATGATCCGATTGCCCCAGATCACGATTGCAGCTGTGATTAGATTCAGAACTTGATACACCACGAAGGTCTGCCATGTCTGGATCGTCATGTTCGAATGGTATATTGCAATAAGGGCCATGAAGGTTTGTGCATATATCAAGTTGGTCGATGCGGTGGTGAACACCCAGCCCGTAGTTGTGGACGCACCGGTCATAAAGCTGAGGAAACTCCTTGACCTTTCTGGCGAGACTGCAGCGATCCAATGGTACATACCGCCGCTCGTAGGGTAAGACGATACGAACTCGGCCAATGAGGCACCCAAGAAGGATTGCAGTAAGGCGATGAGGATGAATCCGTAGATGACTGCTCCTGGTCCTCCAGCTCCAATCTCAGTCGCCAAACCCAGACCTAATCCTGTCCAAGATATGGTACATGTCGAAGCCAGGCCGATCAGACTCAGCATACTGAAATGCCGGGTGAGCTCTTGAGTATGATCTTGACAGATTACATTAGTTGCACGTTGAGGCCAGCAAACAGACGCAACAAACCCATTTGTTGGAGTCTCAAATCGTCAGCGTTGTATGCCTCATCCTTCACATGGCTGTGTACATCCAGTGCAACGATGTTGGTCTTTTTTGTTTTCTCCGCCATATTCTAGAGTGCGAAAGTCAGATGAAGAAGGCAGGAGAGCTTCAGAGGCTAAGGCGACTTATCTTTCGTCGCATACATACAAGCTACGCCGACTATGAAGTGCGAGTATTGAGTGATAAGCGATTGGTTTACTCAAAGCTAAGGAGCTTTCATGGCGCTGTTCCTTTAGACACACTATATCAGTCATGAGGGTTCTATAGCACTGGAGGACAACAATATGCAGCGCATTGCGGAGTCCAGGTTGCAACAGAGCGACCGGCCGCGAGACGATGGATGATAGTGGGGCAAGCTGGTGGCCGATAGCGCGATATCACGACCTTTGCAGATCTACTACCATACTATCTCGCATTGCGCCTGATTAAGCAGGTGCAATGTGCAACCAGATAGCATTGTACAAGAACAAGATACGAGATGATGGGAATGAAGTTGCATTTTGCAGTCGTGCTCTTCCCCGCTGCCCGAGCTCGTATGATCTCCTTCCAACCACCCAGCCACCCTCGCCTTTTCGGTTCCATCCAACCCGACACCACTGGGATGGCCTATCATAGCGTCGTGCCGCAGTTTGACCGGCATAATGCTACCTAGACCATGGCGATCATGGCTGCACCTGTGCCAAACATCGACCTGGCATTGAGTACAAAACATGACGACCTGAGACAAAGTGCAAAGGTCAAACAGCGATGCCATCTCGTAGTCATCTCCTCGTAGTGTTGGCAGCAGTATGCATCGTTCGAGTGTCGTGCTCTTATATCAACTCTCTTTCGACTAATGCTCAGGAAGTGCTCAATGGCTCGATGAGCTGGATGGACGGATACTACGACCCTGCTGCTGGCTACCTCTACAGCCTGGATGCTTCGGCTGCTCTTCGACACGACACGCGCAGTTCAGCATGGTACGCAATTGGACTGTTGGCAAGAAACGGAAACGAAGGAGGCGATGTCAGAAATGCCGAGATTATACTGGCCAACATTGTTCATGGACAATATAAAGATCCCACAGAGCAATGGTATGCTTGATCTCATGCCCGCACTATTCACATCAACTGAACATATGTCCTAGGTTCGGAGACTACCAGAAAGAGCCGGAAGAACCGTACGTTGGAACCGAGGCGTATCCAGAAGACATCTACAACTCCTGGGATCCCAATTGGCGAGGTTTTGTCGGCACTGCTTTCATCATCGGTCTCGAAGAATTTCCACATCTGCTCTGTGAGGACGTGACCAATCTCATGCTCGAGTCTCTCCGTAATGCAACCATCGGCGATTCATATCGCGTTGGTGGTGTAGACAATGACAACCTGTATCCAGCTTACAGCAATCCGTCGATCATGCGAGCTTTCGTATCAGGCTGGACCGGACGTCGTCTGAACGACTCCAACTTTACTATGGCTGGCGAACAATATGCTCAAGACATTGTTGACCTTTACACCCGTGCTAACACTCTCTCCGAGTTCAACAGTGGCACGTATACAGGCGTTTCACTCTTCGGCTTGACGCTGTGGGCCAAATATCTTCCCGAATCTGTAATGACTCGCTATGGGGACCGGATTATCAAGACTACATGGGACTCTGTAGCCCAATTGTGGCATCCTCAGCTCAGGAACATGGCTGGGCCATGGGACCGCAGTTATGGCTTTGATATGAACCGCTATTTCAGTCTGATGGCTCTGTGGTTCTGGATAGTCATGGGCAAAGGCGGTTCTGGATTATCATCGCATCCTCAAGTCATGTCCCACAGCGCTGACTTTGCTTTTGGTCCTCTGTTCGCCATACTTGGCGAGTTCCAATCGTCATTGATCTCTGAAGACGTCTTGAATGCTTTGAAAGACTTCTCTGGCGAGCATACCTTCACATCCTCCACCTTCTCTCCGCCCTTCGATACTTATCCACGGAACATTACTAGTTGGCTCGCTTCGAACATTAGCATTGGTGCTGAGACGTTCGATGAGAACGTCGTTGGTGGCCCAGCGATCAATCCGGGTACTTTCAATCCTGCTGTCATTCAGTGGATTACTGGTGCTGGTGTTGGTTTCATCACAGTACGAACATACCTTTCCCATTCCAAACCGCTCGACTAACAATCTCGACAGCTGTACGCTAGCGAGAACGCAACTACGGCTGTCGTCTCTCCTAATCGTCTCGAACTGTCATACCCGTACGGCAACAGCTCCTCGATCTTCAGCTTGCTTGTCTCAACTTTTGCCAACAAGCGAAACGTGGCTAGCTGGAGTGACATTCAAGGTGCAAATGTCAAAGTCACGACCAATGCGAACACATCGTATGCAATCACATTTGCAGGCGCCTACGGTGGCCAAGATAAGGTCATCAACGATTTCGAATACTGGAACATTAGCTACACTATGCCTGCCAATTTTACAGGTGTTCCGAGATTGGTACTGGATATTGAGCTGTGGTGAGGTTAGGAGAGGCGCTTAGGGCGACTCGCCCACACGGTTGTGGTATCATATCGACATCTCCCTTTTCCCTACTAACAATGTAAGAGGCTAAGAGCCCCTTTGAAGAACATATGGTCAACTCTTGACGCCTGGTCAATTCTATCTTCTATCCCTTTATGGTTGCCCTTACTCCTTCTCTCCTTGTCTCGTTCGTGGTAATTGTGAGGTTATAAGAACGCAAGATACTTTTTGGAATAAAGTAATGAACAGGGAGGAATGTTGTCTCCAGGGGATCTGTGTGGCTATCTGTCCAGTTTAGAAAGCCATCATGCATGTCTATAGCATAATTTAGCACTGCTTAATAGCATCAAGGAACCATCAACGGGATATGAAGTTTACTTTTCAGTGGATTAGATGATACCAAAGCAAAGGCTCGAGTAGTTGAGCATGGGAGAATAGAAGGTCAGGGTCATTAGAGCAGCAAAGCGATCGATGATGACGTCGCATAAATCAAAACGACTTTCCGACACAGCATCATTCATCTTCATTCTGGCATACAAAAATCTTGTCGCAACATGTCGCAAGTCACCGAGCCCCTACTACAGCGTTCGCTATACGGCAAGCATCACAACATCAGGCTCTTCTGCAGCATGCTAACCCCAGCACAGTGTTTGACCTCCCACAAGAACTTCTCTCCACACTCGAACTCAAGGCCCAAAACAACACTGCTATCGCAACACTCGATGAATCCGGACTGCTAGCCGACAGCAACAGCAAGAGAAGCGAGAATGAAGATGGTGTGCCATCGTCAGCAACGTCATGCGGGTTGTGCGGACTGTCGTTTCCGAGCGTGCAAGAGCAGAGAAGTCATGTGCACAGCGATCTGCACGGATACAACATGAAGCAGAAGATGCGCGGCCTGAAGCCTGTAGGGGAAAATGACTTTGAGAAGTTGGTGGGAGATCTGGACGAAAGCATCTCGGGCAGCGACAGCGACGACTCGGCCAGCAGCGATGACGACGGCAAGAAAGACACGACATTGAGTGCGTTGCTCAAGAAGCAGGCCAACATTGCCGACCCGGACTTTGACGACTTCACGACGACTAAGACCAAGGTGGGCGCAGGCAAGCCACCGCTGTTGTGGTTCTCATCGTCCAAGCTGCCTTCGAATGTCGCCCTTGGTGTCTACAGAACTCTTCTGCCTCCTGCCGTACAGATTGGAGATGCTGCCACCATCGTACAGACCATCAAGGATAAGCAACTTTCTCCCAAGCCTCCACCATCACAACCCACCTCGGCCCCTACGGAAGACTCTGGAGGCGTCCCTCTGCCCCGATCCCTCCAACCCGACACTTCTGCCACAGGTCCTCATTATTTCCTCTGCATGATTGGTGGTGGTCATTTTGCTGCAATGGTCGTGTCTCTGACGCCCAAGATGACCAAGAAGGCCGGTGTCGAGGATCGTGCTGCCACTGTCCTCGCACACAAGACGTTCCATCGCTACACAACACGTCGCAAGCAGGGTGGTTCTCAATCTGCAAACGATAGTGCAAAGGGTGCTGCTCACTCTGCTGGTGCTGGTATCCGTCGTTATAACGAGGCAGCTCTAATCGCAGAGGTCCGCCAATTGCTGCAGGACTGGAAGGTCTGGATCGATAGCAGTGAACTCGTCTTCGTCCGCGCTACCGGCACCACCAACCGTCGTACTCTGTTTGGTCCATACGAGAATCAAGTCCTAACCTCTAGAGACCAGAGAATCAGAGGCTTCCCCTTCGCCACTCGTCGTGCAACCCAAGCAGAGCTGATGCGATCTTTCGTCGAGCTCACTCGCGTAAAGGTGTCTACCATTGACGAAGCTGCCATTGCGAGGAAAGCTCAAGAGGAGGAAGCCGCACGTCAAGCCGCCGAAGCAAAAGCTGCCGCCAAACCTACCACACCAAAGCCTGTCAAACCTACCAAAGAGGAAGAGGAAGCCATGCTCCACACTACCCAGCTACAAGCTCTCATCCGTCGTTCCAAAGCGCCCGCACTCGTCTCTTACATCACATCTAACAACCTTTCGTCAAACTTCACCTTCTTCCCCTCAGATAATCCGCAAAACCATCACGCCCCTACGCCCTTGCATCTCGCCGCTTCTCTCAACGCCCCTGCTCTTATATCTTCCTTGTTACTGAAAGCAAAGGCCGACCCCACCGTGAAATCTGCAGAAGGCAAGACCGCCTTCGAAATCGCAGGCGATCGTGCAACCCGCGACTCCTTCCGCCTGGCCCGTTCCGAGCTAGGAGAAGGCGCATACGACTGGGATTCAGCAGGGATACCAGCCGCTCTCTCAAAAGCTGACTACGACGCCCGCGTACAACGCGAAAAGGACGAAAAGGCGGCAGAAGACGCAGCAGAACAACAACGACGAAAGACCGAGACCGAGCGTTTACGGAATGAAGACAAGATCAGAGAAGAGCAGGGTAAAGAGAAGAAGTATGGCAAAGGCAAGACGTTGGCGCAGATGTTGCCTGAAAAGACGGCGCAAGAAAAGAGAGAGGAAGAGGCTAGGGGCATGACTCCTGAGATGCGTATGAAGCTCGAACGAGAAAGAAGAGCAAGAGCTGCAGAGGCACGCTTCCAGGCCATGAGTGGAGGTAGATAGATGCTGATCTCTTGGTCGTAACAAATTACTCGCGAGCTTTCCCGCTGCTTCTTGAGGAAGCCCTTCAGAGAACACGATCTTAACTTTCCTCTCCCGCCAAAGTTTAGTGCTACAGTATACTACAAAAGTGCACAGTTGTTTGTCAAACTAGAAGAGTGACCATAGAGATAGCCCTGAGATGATCTCTCTCTGGACAACGTCTCGTTCTGGAAGGTATTGTACATTTTTATAGCTACGCTATCAAGAGTCTTTAGCACGTAGGAAAACACATCAATAGTCAAGTATGGAGAGTACAACGAATCAAGGCAATTGACTGTGTTTCTTGAGAGCTATGATAAGGCGCAGGCTATCACTAATGTACAAATTTCTTCTTTCCTGCATAGAAAGACCAATCTTCAGAGATGGCAGTGGCCGGACACGTTCCACAACACGAAAATGTGTTCACCGTATGCCAACCTAAGTACAAGCATGGCCCAAGGGGTGGAGGTGGTACACGCAAGGGTGCGTCTGAGAGAACAGGTGGATGGCAGGGTAGGTGGTTCTGCCCATCTGAAGGCAGTTCAAGACCGACCACACAAGCTGCTTACCCCACTTCTCGTAGTGGTTGTAGTCGAGCTGAATGCCGCGAAGAATGATAACACGGCTGATGAGGTGACGGAAGGTGTGGTTGACGGGGACGAGCTGCAAAAGCGCCTCGATGTTATCAGCAGCGTCGAAGATGTCGTCTGCAGTTATGTTCTTGTTGACAATAATATCGGCGACAAAGTTGGCGAAGAGTGGAGCCTGGATGCGTGCTGCAAAGCGCCAGAGTTGGACAAGAGTCTTCAGATCGATCTTCATGTCATGAATAGGACCATCGTTGGACTTGACAGAGAGGTTACGGCCATAAACCCATTGACGGAACACGGCGAAGGAGCGGTCCTTCACGATAACCTCGAGCTCTGCTTCCTCGCCTGAGACGAAGGCTGTCGCAAAGCACTGGGAGTAGTGTACCAAGACTGTCTTGTGAATGCCACCAACAGTAGGACCGTCGAAGAGATCACCGTCAGCGAAGTCTCCAATAGCGTGAGGGACCGACCAGTCTCTTGGCACAGGGCAACACTCGTTGATACAGATTGCCTCTGAGTCAAAGGTGACGTGCAAGGGAGGGACATACTCGTCGGCCTTGGGATCAGGGAACTTCTTCTCGGACAATGAGATGGAGAGCTCGGCCTTGATGTCGGGGAGCTCTGCCTTGGAGCTGGGGAGCTCGGTCTTGAACTCGGAGTAAGAGATCGATGAGACTTCCGAGAGGTTGTCGACAGGAGGTGCAGGGCTGTCTTGGATGACTGCAGGCTCAAGGCTGATGGCAGCGGCGACTGGAGTTGAAGGACCATCATCAGAAACATATGATTGAGCGACAGGAGCAGGTGACTGGGGAAGAGGAATGTCCTTAGCCAAAGCCTTGATTTTGTGGTGAGGTCCTGGCTTGCGCACGGTGCGTGGAGATAGGTCAGACTC
The DNA here is from genome assembly GCA_026538705.1 of Aureobasidium sp. GC_Fusr_1. Classification (NCBI taxonomy): domain Eukaryota; kingdom Fungi; phylum Ascomycota; class Dothideomycetes; order Dothideales; family Saccotheciaceae; genus Aureobasidium; species Aureobasidium sp. GC_Fusr_1. The sequence continues at coordinate 9,092 of JALPCE010000271.1, read as the reverse complement.
GTCGGCGCCGGTGACAGAGCTGAGAGGAGTAGCTTCGAAGAGTTTGTCGGCAAGACGGTCTGCATCGGGAGCAGTCTGAGTGCCTTCATCCTTGTTGATCACAGCATTCGAGGCATCGGAGGTCGTCGAGTAGACCACGGAAGCAGCACCGTCAGGCTCAGGCATCTGAGTGTTGGAAGCATGGCCGTTGGTGAAGCGGGACAGAAGCTTGTGAGGGCCCAAGCCTTGGGCGAGGTGGGCAGTGAGAGCGTTACGATCACCGTTGGTCAGATCGACGAGAGAAGATTTGCGGATCTCACTGGCTGTAGGCGAAGTGACGCCGGCAGTGACTTCACCACCAGCAGGCTCATCAGTAGCGAGAGTATCGACAGCGTCAGTGATCATAGGAGTGTTGTCGGCGACAGCAGGGGTGCTCTGCTCGGCGACACCCCAGGAGTCTTCGACAGGCTGTTCCCACGACATGTCCGCAAAGATCTTGTTGATATGTTGGGTCGTAGTGGTTATTGAGCCTATGCCACGCGTGTAGTTCGCGAAGGGGAAGGGCTGTGTATGGCCAAGCGCGTTGTGTTGTGCGGTTGGTAGCCAGAGATTGAGGTGTTCTGCAGATGCGCGATGGGAAGGTTGGATAGCTTGAGAGCGGAGAGTGAAGAGAGAGGTGGTGTCGTAGGAACAAGACGTGATCATGTTCGACTGGAATGGAAGAGGAGGAGAGGTGCGCGCATCAGAAGAAAGGAAAGCGTGCAAAGCTGGTGTTGGAGGTGAAGGAAGCGCGCAAACACTGAAGGCGCAAACACACACGGAAGGCGCAAACAACGGAACCAACCAAGACTTTCTGCTTCCGTCTCTTCACTTCTCTTCTCGATTCATGTGATGTCTTGAGTATTTGCCATAACAAAGTGAGCAGAGATGTACCTCTTGACCGGAGCTATTGTATTCTTTCCCTGTACTAGAAAGTATATAACAGAATGGTGTAGTCACAGACGAGGATGCTTGCTGCTTTCGCAGTCAATGCCTTGCCTTGGTCACACAGAGTTCGATTCTTCCTTCTACATCTTTTGACCAGCAGGCATGAAATGAGAAACAGCTTCAGACTCATGGAAGGAAGTTTGACGTCGCTCCACTAGCGTGATGAAAAGTACGCGCACTCGTACGAACAAGGCTGAGTCGTTGGGGCCACGCGGATAAGGCGACCTTTGTCCGAAACGCTCAAGATATATGTGTGACATGATGATCATCCTTTATCCCTGCAAACCTGTCAGGTACCAACTTGGCAGGGCAGGCCTCGTCTTCTTGTAAACAGACACTGCCACACAGAGGTGAGCTGGTACATAAACAATGATCCCCGTAGGTTTTCTTCTTTTGTGTCACAGAATTCTTTCCCGTCCACCTCATCATCCTCGAGTACACCTCTTCTTTCCAGCTTTCGCTCAAATCGATCCAAATCCATTCAAGATGCGCTTCCTCCTCGTCACGACTCTCGCAGCCTTTGCTGCTGCACAAAGCGCCACATCACTGAGTGCCAGCGCGAGTGGTAGCATGACAACCTCGACCTCCTCAGCCTCACCTTCTTGCGGCGCAGGTCAGTCGACCTGCAACGGCGTCTGCTTCGACAGCAGCGAGTACACCTGCTGCCCTGCCGGCCTGTGTGCCAGCGGGAGCTACTGCGGTCAAGACAATTCCGGCAATGCTGCCTGTTGCGCCCAGAACACCGCGGGAAGCTGCTCGGCCGCCTCGACACCTACATCTCTCAGCCGTGGTGCTACCGCCTCGTCAGGAACCGCATCAGCGACTTCGTCCTCAGCAAGTGGAAGCAAGAGTGCTAGTTCTTCCTCGACTGCCTCCGGATCCAGCACTGCTACTTCTTCAGGCGCCGCTGGAGGTCATGCCGACTCCTGGCTCTCAGACGCCGTCACCTATGCCGCTGGAGGTCTCGTTGCTGCTGCTCTGATCTGAAGATATCACGATACCCTTTTTGATGAAAAGAGCTTGGTTGTACTGTCATGGCCTGAATGTTTTGCTTTCTCTGTCTATATTCTGAATTTCATACCGCTTTACACACATCTAACCTATTCAGTCACCACTTCTCGTCTAGCTTAGTGTCCGACCAGCTTCTGGTTGGCTTCGCCGTATCTGTTACCATGAGGCTTTGCATTGTCGACAATCCTTCTCATCTCATCCTTTTCCTCTTCATTTAGCTCAACATCTCTGGAAGCCCAATTCTCTTCCAGTCTGTGGCTCTTGGTCGTACCGGGAATGGCTATGAAGCCCTGAGCTGCGACCCAAGCAAGAGCGATCTGGGTAATACTGCAGCCCTTCTTGTCGGCCAGCTTCTTAATCTCCTCGACAATGGCTCTGTTCTTGTAAAAGTTTTCGCCTTGGAATTTGGGAGCTGCAGCAACTAATCAGTACACATCACCAGTCGATAAAACGATGCAGGGTACTCACAACTGCGGCGGAAATCGTCAGGAGCAAAGTCATCAGGAGTCTTGAAGGGAAAGTCATCGACCAACCAGCCATGACCCAAAGGACTGTACGCCACGTAAGCGACCCCCAACTCTCTGGTCGCCTCAATCAACCCATCCGTTTCATGAACAGTCTCGAAAGCAGAGTATTCAGCTTGCACAGCATCGATCTTGGCGATAGCATTCGCCTTTCTCAACGTGCTCGCCGAACACTTGGACAGTCCAATGTACTTTGTCTTTCCAACCTTGCGAATCTCATCCAGAGCAGGGATAGACTCTTCAAGTGGGGTATTAGGATCAATACGATGAAGATAGTAGAGATCAGGAGTAAAGCCCAGTCTCTCGATGGTGCCATCAATGTACTTCTTGATGTGCTCGGCAGAGTTCGTGACGCCTGCCTTTTCAAAGACGGCAAAACCGCACTTGGAGGCAATAAACACCTTGTCGCGGACATTGTGCTTGCGGATGAAGTCGCCGAGGAGGGATTCGTTGATGCCTGCTGCATAGACGACGGCAGTGTCCCAGAAGGTGCATCCGAGTTCAATAGCCTTGAGAAGAACAGGCTCGGCTTGCTCGGGTGTCAAGTTGGTTCCGAGACCAAAGGATAAACCCATGGCTCCGAAGCCAGGATTGTTCACTTCGATGCCCGAGGAGCCGAAAGGTAGCGTTTTGACCATGGTAGTGGGGATAGGATATAGGATATTGTTGGAGTGATGTTGCGTATGGAAGTTCTGACTTGAGAGAAAAAGTACGTCAAACAATGAGGCTCCTCTGATTGTTCTATTGTGCTGGATGGAATTGTCTATTTATCTTCGAGCATTTGTTGGTTATGACGCTTCGGCCGAAATCCCTGACATTTTATTACCTAACTCCGCAACCTCCATGCTCAGTCTCCATGTATATCCATCATTTCATTCTAAGCCCGGGTTCTGTTGGGAGCATGCAGTCATGTAGATGATTTGTCTGTACATTCATTCTAGATACTCGTAGGACCTGTAATTGGGCATGTGCCATTCATCTTTTGTAGACATAATCAGCAAACTGGTTCTCTTTCTGGCGTGCCAGCCCATAACCATGCAATAATCACCCCAGAAACCCCAACCGAACCGATAACCAACATCACAAGTTGAGTGACTCTAATAAGCCCTTGGGATATGGCCCTGACAAAGACAACAAGTACGGAACGCTATCAATCATAATCAAAAATACAAACAGCGTAGTGATGGAAAGAGGAAGAAGCTTGGCAGGCGTTTGGTCTCGTAGATGAACCTGCCGAGCATGCGAATCGAATGGGTCTTTACCAGGTTTCCTGTTGACGTTAGTATATGTACAGAAGGCGTTGATGGTTCAGGACTTACTGCAACGTATTGACCGTCATCCCTCTTCTGTGCCCAGAAATCCTTGGCCTCTTCGAAGTTGAGATTGCCCTTGTCCATGGCTACGTCGATGAGAGCTTCCTCTACACCTTCACCCATGCCTCTTGAGCTTCCGCAGACGAAGATACGGCCATCGAGAGCATTGATGACAAACCAGACAATGTCTGCTTGTAGACGTACTTCGTCCTGAACGTACTTGGCCGCCTTGTTTGCTTGAGACTCTGACACGACCTTGCCAGTTACTTCGCCACCCTTCTTGGGTTGGATTTCAACAACCCCAGCGTCCGATTGGTCAACTGGAGGAGGTTTGGCGCGAGACTGGACAACCTTCTTGATTTGCTGTTCGTGGTCGCCCAGCTCTCCAGAGTAGATCTCATCCAAAGTCGAGTCTCGTACACCCTGGATCAGCCAAATCTTGTTGGCACACTTCGAGTTGCGTAGACGATTGAGGATGAAGCCACGGAAGGGGGCCATACCCACACCAGCACCAATCATGATCATTGGGCCGTCCGAGTCGAACTTCTTTGAGAGAGGGTTGGCCATCAATCCACGGAACATTGGGATGCGCACGCTTGGCATCTCGACTTCGCCGCCCGATTGCTTCGCCTTCTTCTCAGCGTCGATGAAATGGCGAGCAACGCGCTCGAGGTATCCAGAACCAACTCCAGTCCTCATATTTCCATCCCAATTTGGGTTTTCGTGGACCGTGACTGCAATTTCGATGATGCGTCGTCCGGCGAGTCCTTCTCTGTCCGAAGAAACGTGAGGATCGTTGGAGAGGGAATAGAATCGAGGCATAAGCTGATTAAGACAACTGAGTAGCATCTCGAAAGGAGGTCTGGATGAAGGGAAGGCCTCCAGAAGCTGGAGCAGTGTGATGTTGGGTCCAACACGAAGGTCGCAGAAAGCGCCTTGACCTTGAGCACTAGCCATGTATTCGAGAATCTTGCGCTCGTTCTTTGCATCTGCATATTCGGCCAGAACACGGAAGAGTTGCTTGGTCGGTGGGGAAGATGCAATATCCACACACCATGTCAGAAGCTCTCTGCGTGTGGTAAGCAGCTCACGAGGCTTTTCGTCTCCCCAGATTGTGGGCCATCGTCCTCCCTTAGTCTTGAGTACTACAGGCTTGTCGCGGACGAATTTGGGTGTACCAATCCTGTTGAAAATGGTGTCGACGACGGATGCGTCATTGGGAGGACAGATACCAACGGCACCGCCGACCTTAAAGTCAATATCGCCTTCCTTGGGGTAATCGGTGATGTCGATATCGAAGTGGACAGTGCGCTTTTCAGCGCCTTCGTTAGTAAGCTGGCGGGCGTGGAATACAGGTGCAGAATAGACATCGTAAGGAGGATGGGGCTGAACAAAGGTAGGCGGGTGGACGTCGACCGTGCTTTGGTGACTACTGGCCTCGTCCTTCGAGACAGATTCCAGTGAGTATTTGGGCTTGGGAAGTTCCACAAGATCGCTAAGACCAGTGTCAAGAGTCAAGGCATTGATCTTGAGATTCAACCCCCGGAAGGCGTCACTGTCGGGTAGTACGACGGGTATGAAACCAGGGCGGGTTGTGTCCGGAGGAAGAGTCTTGATCTTGCAGCAGTTCGCAGCCGCTCCACAGCAGTAGTTTTGTAGGAACTTGGTACCAGTCTCGCCAGTTCCGAGCAGCTTGCGAATGTCGTCGGCCGACGATGTGATCAGATGTGTCGAGGCGCGGCGCTTGGTGACCTCTTTCTCGATTGGACTCTTCTTATCCTTGGGTGTCATGTCTTCGAACTGGTCGTACAACTCGGTTGAGGGCGTCGAGATGCCAGATTCGAGATATCCCTCGGACCAAGCCATTGACTCGCTCAGCGAGTCGCCCGATGAGCGTGGCGATTGCGATTGTGAGTGTACGGATCGCTTAGATGGCGACATGCTGCCTTGTGGGATAGAAACGGGCTCAGTGGGTATCGGGTTGTCAGGGTGTGATGTGGCCGATGTGGGAATGTGCTTGTGTGTGTGAGTCGTCATAGTGAACGACGACAATGAATGGCGACGAGGCATGTTGGCAAATTGTGTGAGAGTCGCTGCAGAGAGATTTATGTCAGTAAAACAAGAATACAAAGGCGACGCTCGACATTTGACAACGCGAAGCGGTCCGTCATCGTCATTGTGCCGACCGATGGCGGGGGCGTCGAGACGTGCGAACCTTACCACGAGAATATCTGATCGGATCAGATAAGAGATTTCTCCAGAGGAGACCCCTCTGTATAGAAACTCGTAGATTCACTTCGACGAGAACTTCTAGGTATGTGGAGGGCAAAGCTGGCGAGCAATTGCTTCGATAAGTTCTTCGATTGAAGGTCCTGTGGGATGGGAAGGGGTGAAAGTAAGGTCGGGTGGGCGCACCTTGCCGGCTTTGCTGGATGGCAATTGCCTCTTGGCCCGTGCATGCGAGATCCGAATATTGATAAGATATGAGATTCTTCGACTGACTGAATGACACTCAAAGTACACATAAGTTCTATTCAGCTCGCGGCTGCTATCTAGTCCGCGAGAGCCTCGATTTTTGTGAGAAAATTTCCAGGGTTGCAACAATAATCTGGTTTTCTTCCTTGCTATTGTTGTTGCAAATCTCTACTCCCATGTGCGGCTGAGTCTTGTGTCGGCTGAGTTTGCCTTCCGATCAATGTTGCTCCGACCCGCTGATTGACCTCGGCTGGCCATCGACTCGTCTGTAGTCCCTATCAACTCGTAAAATCCTATGTCTCTCTCGTTGCCTCAACTTGATGAGATGCTTTATCAAAGCCTTTTCTTTTTGCAAATCTCTCAGATACTCAGCCGACATTGCGTGCTTGCTTGTCGCGCTGAGATTGGGCAATCAGCTGTACAACAAAAATCGTACGAGCGACCCTGATCACGACATCTATCTGGTGACTGTGTACCCTTCGCAATTGGTGGCATAGCACCACCTCTGTGACTCTCATCATGTCGATAGAGGCCACACGCGCTCTACCAAATTGACGTAGGAAAGTTGCGGACTGTTGTGCGTCCTCTATGTGCCCTTTGAGGTGATCCTTGTTGGAGGTAGAGCTGCTATGTCGAAGCACAAAGATAAGGTGATCCGCCTACGTGATAATGAGCCTACACTGCTTGTCCATTGTATCTGGAAGTAGATCCATGCCATCGATGTTTTGGACAAGACTGCTCACGTTCTAGTGTGAGAATCGGAGCGGTGGCTTGTGAGCGATCTCCTTGGAGATTTTGATAACACTTCATATGCACTGTCGGAGTCTATGTTTCCGTATCCATGCAAATTGTATTCTTAAGCTGTACAGTGTTTGTGGCGGTCGAGCAAGCTAGAGATTCTCAATCCATGCCAGGATCTTCAGTTTCTTCAATCACACGTCCCTGTTGGTCGTGAGGCATCTGACCCGAACGCTCAATCTCCTCCATCTGCTTTCGTCCCTCTTCGGTTGTTGCGTCAATGACGCCCTCTTCCAAGCTCAACATGCCACCCTCACCAAGTTGTGCTACGACTTGCTCGGCCTCGTCAACACTCATCTTGCCCAGAACTTCGTTGACTCTATCTAAGCTGCCGCTCTCAAGAGCGCGTTGAAGGCCTGGCGGGAAGGTCTCAAAGACTGCACGAGCCTCCTTGGCATCCTCATCAGTAGAATCGGCAGGTGGCACCACAATGTTGATGGTGGTGTTGGGATCTACTGCATGCAATTGTATTTGTTCGACGCCGCCGGTACCATCTGCTTCATCGCGCTTGCGTTGCTCAGCGAGTTCTCTTGTGCGCGATCGGATTCTGGCGTATGTCGAGTTGACGTCGTCCATGAACAGCTTCTGTGCTTGATGACCCTGTGTAGTGACACGCTTGAAGAAGAGCTGTACTCCGTCACGGCCCAGTTGTCGGCAGTACTGCAGTAACAAGGCTTGGTGGACACATTGTCTTGCGTAGTCGTCATTTCCGTCACTCTGAGCATTGAAAGCCTCTACTAGTAGACCATCCGTCTCTTTCTCTCCCATGACAGAGGGATTATTTGAGATGAAATCCAGGGAAGAACGGTAGTCGCCGTATCTGATCTTGGCAAACTTCTTTGCCAGGGGCGAGGCCTGCATGTCTTCGTCGTCGCTGTCTAGACTCGCGACGGGTTTCGTGACGATCGACTCATCCTCGATGTCAGCATCAGCGCCTGACGATTGACCACTGTCGGCATGTTGAATAGAAGGACGCGACGGATTGAGCAGCTCGGGAGTTGACGAAGGTTTGCTGGCGCCGGGTTGAGTTGAAGATTTGGAAACGTGCGAGCTATCGAAGCCGGTGCGGTAGGTTTCGCTGGTAATTTTTGCCTTTTCCTCTTTCTCGAGCTCAGCAAGTTTGTCCAGCAGCTGGACTTGTAGGTCCTGAATCTTTGTCTTGTGCGAGGTGACTTCGGTAATGAAGGCAGCATAGTATGCTGAAGGAGCAGGCTTGGCCTCGTCTACGGCCTGCTTGGCTTGATCGACCAGAGCAGCCATCATCTTGCTGTAGCGTGGCGGATCTTGAACATTTGCATGAACACCGCCTGGTGGAGGTGGGGGAGTATCCTTGTCAGGAGAGCCTGTGCTCTTGATCAGAGCCTGGAAGATGTAGCGTTCGAAGCCTGATGTAGCCTGCTCGGCTTCTTGCTTGAAGGACTGCAGAGAGTCGAGCAGGTCGTCTATACGCTTGATCAAGCCATCGTTGATGATCTTTTCATATTTGAGAGTTTCAATCTGGTGTTTACGATCGACACGCTGTTGGTGGATTTGATTCTGCTTTGCGCGGATGAAGGAACGCTTGTCGACGTTGGGATGGACTTCGATGTCGGAATCGTCAGACAGCTCGAGAGCGTCCTAGATGTTGTGGTTAGCTTCAAGCAAAAAGATTCAGGGGAAGAATGGCTACCCATTTGCTGTAATCAATGGGCATGACTGCGGGGCTGAGGAGAGAAGCTGCACTGGAGTTCTGTCTATGGTATATCGGTACAGAGGCTTCGTTGATGGATCAGAAGCGGAGTCTCTTGTCAGGACAAGAGGTGATTATGTACAAACAAGTGGGATAACTTGTCTGTCTGTCTGTTTCATCTGATTGATCGAAGCAAATGGGAAGGCCCGAGCTCCGAGCGCGCAGCGGGCCGAAGGTTCATGATGACGATGCGACAGAGACGCGGCTGCACGTCTAGACTGTCGCTAACAAGTCCACTCATGTCGCATTCACTCACACTCGACCCATGACAAGAAT
>JALPCE010000270.1:0-34021 GCA_026538705.1 Aureobasidium sp. GC_Fusr_1 | reverse complement strand
CACTTATTAGCGTATCTTCTTATAATTTCTTTAGCCTCTTTCCTAATTTTAAAGTACGCTAGGTAGACATCCTTATTTATATGTCTAATTATAAACCGCTTAAGTTCTATAGTTTCGAGTCCTTTATTAGACCGAATAGCTACTATAATGCGGTTCTTTATCCTACCTACTTAATCGTGTCCCTAGTGCTCTTTTATATCTAATTTACTTAGGTCGATAATTATATCCGATTCTTATATATAGGCTATTTTCTTTATTACGCTTCTAATCGACTGTCCTACTAATGTTAGCGGAGATCTTATAGGGGATTTATCTAACCGTTCCGATAGCCTAAACGATATATAGGATGCTAATGTTCTAGATAGAGTAGTTACCCGTTCTAGTTCTAATAGTAACACTCTTCTTACTATAATACTAGTATAAGAGTCGGTTGTTATCGTTCTAGTCATTTAGGATAATTATAGTAATCCCTAGTTTAGTACCGATTCTTATAAGCTCTTTATATCTAGAGCTAAGGCTATAACTATGTTCTATAACTACTTAATCTCTTTTTTATATTCCTTAATCTCGTTCTTATATTCGTTCTCTTTTTCTTCTATATAGAGTAGGTGTCGCATAACATCGCTAATCGTAGGTGCTACTTATATCTCGTCTCTTTCTTAGGCGCTTAGAGTCTAACTACTACGCGACGGCGATAACTCGATTATATCGTCTCTCTAGGCGCCGGTCTTTTCTACGCTTCTAGTAACTATTCTCGTTACTATTAGCGATAGTTTCTTTCTTAGTGTCGCCTCTACTAATGTAGAGTCGGACTCGTAGCTATTCGATCGTCTCTAGGGGCTATCTTCGGCTCTACCTTATCTACTATCTCTTTTTCTCTTTTCTAGGTGTCTATCGTCCCTTATAAACGCGTCCTCTTCTACTTATACCTCTACGCTACCCTACGACAACAAATTAAACCTCCCTCTACTTACTATACCTCTACCCCTTATACCTCCTCGGCCTCTCGGAGCTAGCATCTCGACCCCGCACCGTAGCGCTTCGCTAGAAATTCGAGGGAATTACTAGGAGACACTGCTCTAGCTCGTAGTTTAATAAAAATTGGATATTTTAATCAAAAATTTAAAGGTCTTTTTTTCACTCATTTAAGTATGTTCTTGAGAACGCAAGGGTGTTTCGAAAAGATTGTTATCCAGACAGGGTGGGTTTGTCAACATTGATGGCTAAACACCGGTTAAATCGTCTACAGCTCTGGAAGACGGGCACGCACCCAGCCACCCAGCGTTCGATTGACCACAGCCCTTGAACCACAAGACTGATCACGTTGCCATTTGCTTATCAAGAGACACGATCAGATGAATTCCTTGTATCCCGGGGTCTGTTCATACATTCACCGTAAGTGGTAATTCTTGCGACCTGCATGCAAGTCACGATGTTTCATCCTATGCCAAGGAATCCCCTCTTCACGGCAGCTTGTCCTTCGCAAGCTCTTCCTAAACTACACTCTGCACTTCGACTTGACCCGTGCCATCGATATGCACAGATAGCGCTACTCCAATGAACAGGACGAGAACTTGTCTGCCTGGGCTCACTGAATCTCTGGATTCAACGCGCTTCTCAACGAGGTCGCAATGCCTCGTCAAATTGGTGATCAATCACCAGATGTATCTCCACACCCGGCCTGCATGGACCCCTAGTTGATGTTCTTGCTCCTGGGCGTCGACCCCGAGTAGTCTCTTGTGCGTTAAGCTGAGTAGTTATAAAGATGCCTCTTCTCTTGAGCGGATTTAAGTCTCTTGTTTTCTAGCCAAACTTGGTTCGAATTTATCCCACGCTCCCATCTAAACACCATGCTGTCTGAGACAAAGGATTCCCGACAGAGGGCCACTACTCCCTCTGACGGTACTACGGAATACCAACCACTACGATCTAGAGCTTACGACATGAAGAAGCCTCATATCACTGAGCTGCCGATGACGTGGAGTAACTGGTACCAGCATCTGGATTGGCTGAGCTTCTACTTTATCATCATCGTACCTATTACAGGCCTCGTGGCGGCCACTCAGACTCCTTTGCGCCTCTACACGGGAATGTTTGCTGTTGCTTACTATGTCATGTGTGGCTCGGGCATCACAGCCGGTATGTCAAGTTTTTCAAGATGTTGTAGCCCCCACCATGTACTGACGACCAAAAAGGATATCACCGCCTCTGGGCGCATTCATGCTACAAGGCAACCCTTCCTCTCAAGATATATCTGGCCGCCGCTGGAGCCGGTGCTGCTCAGGGGAGTATCAGATGGTGGTCGCGAGGTCATCGAGCCCATCATCGCTACACCGACACATCGAAAGACCCCTACTCTGTGGAAAAAGGGTTCTGGTACAGCCACATGGGTTGCATGGTCATCAAGCAGAATCCTAAGAGAATTGGTCGATCGGATATTAGTGATCTGAATGAAGATCCGGTTGTTGTGTGGCAGCACAAACACTACATCAAGTCGGTCCTGACCATGGCCCTTATCGTCCCGACGCTCGTCTGCGGCCTGGGATGGGGTGATTGGTTCGGTGGATTTGTGTATGCTGGCATCCTACGCACAGGATTTATCCAACAGGCAACTTTCTGTGTAAATTCGCTAGCTCACTGGCTGGGCGAGCAGCCATTTGACGATCAGAACTCACCTCGCGACCACGTCATCACTGCTCTTGTCACTCTCGGTGAGGGCTACCACAACTTCCACCACGAATTTCCATCAGACTATCGCAATGCTATTGAATGGTGGCAGTATGACCCTACGAAATGGATGATCTGGACATGGAAAAAACTCGGACTGGCTTATGATCTCAAGCAATTTCGACAGAACGAAATCGAAAAGGGTCGTCTTCAACAGCTCCAGAAGAAGGTGGATCAGAAGCGGGCCAAACTGGATTGGGGTATTCCCATCTCACAGCTTCCTGTGTTCAGCTGGGAAGAATTCGTCGCCCAGGCAAGAAGTAACGGGCAGGCTCTCGTAGCTATTGGAGGCGTGATACATGATGTCGCTCCGTTCATCAGGGAGCATCCTGGCGGCAAAGCACTGATTCTGTCGGCTGTCGGCAAGGATGCTACTGCAATCTTCAATGGTGGTGTTTACCAACACTCGAATGCCGCACACAACCTGTTATCAACTATGCGAGTTGGAGTCGTTCATGGCGGTGGTGAGGTGGAGATTTGGAAGAAGACGAAAGCTGAGAAGGCAGCTGAGTATGCATGAGTACCATAACGCAGCGTTGGAGGATTCGACAATGTAGATGTACATGCGAGTGTTTTCGGATCCTTCTCGTCCTTCCAAGGACTCTATCTATGCTCTTACTTCAATATTGTTCTATTTATCGATCCTCAGCTTACCGTTGGACGTGAGAAGGTGTCTGTTCATGCATGCCAAGATGACACCTGCCTTGCAGTCGCGGTGCGTGCCGAATTTACACACAACACTGCCTTGAGGAAACACATGTGTGATCTGGCATAGTCTACAGGCTCGGTGTCTATCTGCCGTCAATGTCCTCTTCTTCCCGAGATTGATGATGATGCACAAGGCAGGAGAAAGGTCCAAAAGAAGGATCGGCAAAACGGCGCTACGGGCCGCACCCCGAACTCCTTGCCAACGCCCAGTGGCCCTCTTCAATGACAGCACTTCTTTCCTTTTGCATGATATGTAGGACGGTGCCACTTGCTGGGAGTCTTGTTGGCGACGATTCTCAAGGTGCTATATAGGTACACGCATATGTCCATCATACCATTCAATATTGCCTCTTTGCACAATCTTGTCTCCCATACTAGGGTTGAGTGACATCACGATCTTGCCCGTCCACCGTTACAAAGCAATCACCGCTTTGTGGCCCTCCTCTCCTCAAACTCCTTTATCAAAGTGACAACGGTGTGCCTCCATCCTAAGACGCCCATTTCTAATTTCCCCCATACCATGACCCTCAACGTCAACCTCTCCGCGACGCACAGCCTTCCAGCAGAACAGCAGGTCCTTGATGTAGCAACCGCAACGTTTGGATTCACGGGTTCATGGCAACAATAACAACAACATATCAAAACGGGTCCATGAACTCTCTTGCGAGGGGCTTAGAGATCAAATAACCGCTACGATGCATTAAAATGGCTGAACGAGGGTCGAGTGTAGGTTCTTGATGCCAGAGATGCAGAAAAGTGTGAGAGTCAAGAGCACGAAAAATACCACATATTGGGAAACAGCAATAGACTCAACAGGCAAAGAAGATGCGATGACCATCTCTGCGCGAATACAAGTAAGAAAATAACAGGCAGGTGCCTTCATAGCGCTCGCCAGATCCAGCGTTTGCGTAGCTTAATCCGCCCCCAGACCTTCAGCTTCTTTTTACCCCATGGTGGGAAATGAGAACGGTATACTCATCGTCTGCTCCGCGTCAGAAATCCACGCCACTGCAACTCTCAGCTATGAACATACTTCCGGTCCACACAACGAAAAGATCGAGATGGCAAGAACTTTCACATAAATATCCAGTCCTCGAACTCCCATTGTCCAAATCATCCGCTCCAACTCAGTCACTCTTTTAGACATCCTACTAACCCATCAACACGATGAGAAACACATTCGTTACCATGGCCGCTGCCCTTATGGGCACAGCTGCAGCTGCCTCTGCACCATACTCGAACTCGTCGAGCATATCAGCAAACAGCACCATGTCGTCGAGCAGCGCTCCTGTCGACCTCACAACATCCAGCACCATGTTCTCTACCACTCCCGTGGTCACTGGATCCGAGAGCTCTGCCTCTGGCTCTGCTTCTGCCTCTGCTTCTGCCTCTGGCTCTGTTTCTGCCTCTGGCTCAGGCTCCGGCTCTGTGACCTCCAGCGGAGCTGAGGGCTCTGGCACTGTAACCTCGTCTGATGGTGTGACCATGACCTCCTCCTCTTCGGCAGCTCCCACTTGTAAGACTTGGCATCATTGGCTGCTATGATAGACGACTCACCTCCTTCCTAGACACCGATGGCGCCCAGCCTGTTGCTCAAGGCCCCACTGGCCCAGTCAAGTTTGACGTCCAGACCGACGTCACCTACTCTGGCCGCCAAATCACTCTCAAGAAGAGGGGACTCGGCAAGAGAGCTCGTGGTTCTGACTTGAACGAGTGTATCAACAACTGTGCTGCCAGCACCGACTGTGTTGGAACCTCGTACACCGAGAGCAGCTCTGAGTGCTCATACTTCTCTGGCATCTCCGACCAGCCTCAGGATGCTCCCGGTACCGACTTTGCAAAGGTCCTCACTCGTGGCGGTGTCCCCGTCGATACTTCAGGCAATGGCGGTGGTAACAACTCCAGCTCCAGCTCCAGTGTCTCAATGAGCCGAACTGGATCGAGCCACTCTGCCGGATTTTCGAGCACTCTCCCGTACGGCAATTCGTCTCAGAGCGCTACCGCCTCGCTGTCTCAGTCTCGCAGCGTCTCGGTCTCTGGATCTGCTACTGGATCTGCTGGCTCTGGTTCTGCTTCTCGCTCAGCAACTCGTGCATCTGGTTCGGGAAGCTCGGCTGCTCCCTCCGCAACCAACACCGCCACCCCTTCGATCATCACCTTCAACGGCGTTTTGTTCAAGCTCGAGATCAACATCACCTACAGTGGTGTCACCTTCGATATCGAGCTTGACTTCGCCAAGAGAGCAGGCATGACCCTGGATGACTGTCTCTCGGCTTGCTCGAAGAACACCACCTGCAAGGGCACCGCCTTTGACTCCAACGATGACACTTGCACCTACTACAGCAGCATTGACGCCGGCAGCCGCATCGATGCTCCTGGAATCACCTTTGCCACTGTCGAGTCGCGTGCTGGCCAGAACAGCACCAGCTCCAGCTCTGCTAGCTCCAACTCTACTGCTTCCAGCACCAGCTCTTCTGCAATTGCTACCCCCACTGGCCTTGAGGGACTTATCTGCCACAAGTACAACGGAATGGTCGTCAACACCCCCCTCGATGTTGACTTTGTTGTCGAATGTAACCACGGTGTTATTGGTGATGCCTTGACCATTGAGGCTCCCAGAAAGCGTCAAGACACTGGGCTCCCCACCAGCATCAGCAACTGTGTTGATATCTGCTCCACCGAGACTGCCTGCGTTGCTACCACATTCGACTACACCACCAACACTTGTGCCTATTACAGCACCTTCCAGCTCGTCGTTGCCCAGGGTATGGACGCTGCTCTTCGTCTTGAGAACAACGGTGCCGGTTCTGGAACTACCACCGTCACAGAGACTCTTGTCCAGACTAGCACCATCTTCACTGAGGGCGGTTCAACCGTTCAGACTGCTACTGTCACCCGCACCGCTGTCGTCTGCCCTACCTGCGCCGTCACCAGCATCCCCGCAGGCGCCAATGGTGGTGCTATGTCCACTGCTACCGTTTTCCAGACTACCGTCGTCACCATCTCTTCCTGCGCACCTACTGTCGTAAGTCTTAGCTCTTGGACGTATTTTTACCCTAACCTCCTTACTGACCATTATCCACAGACCGACTGCCCTCTTAGAGCCGGCCAGAACGCTGCCGTTGTCACGACTGTTGTCCCAGTTTCCGAGACTGTCTACCAGTGCCCTTACCCTACCAACGCCAACTACGTGACCGCCATCTACGGCGCTGTCACCGAGATGGATGTTGTTACCAGCACTGTCTACTCATGCCCTGCTGGCCAGACTGTGAGATTACCTTCACACAACATCGATTCAGAAATCCACTGACCATCTTTCCAGATCACTGTCAGCGGAACCCAGATGGTCCCTGCTCAGCCCACAACCATCACTGAGTACTACACCACACACCTCACCCAGAGCTCCAGCGCTGCTCCTCCTGCCATGACCGGCGACAATGCCAGCAAGTCCATTGTCTACGTCCAGCAGGTTGTCAGCGCTGGCCCCACTGCCACCTACACCCAATACGTTGTTGTCTCCACCGCTCCCCCTGCTGCCCAGCAGACCACCGCCACCATCACCCAGGGATGTGACGGCGTCCACTGCCCTGCTGGAAACAACGGTGCCGTAACCACCACTTACAAGGTCACCATCAACACCGTCATTCCTCAGCAGTCCGCTCCTGCTCAGTGCAACGGTGTCAACTGCCCTTCCAACATGGCCCCTGCCTCGTCCGGCATGACCACCTCAGCCTACGCCACCGCCACCGTCTCCCAGCCTTTGGCATTCACTGGTGCTGGTTCCATCGTCAGCGTCCAGGGCGGTGTCGTTGCCATTGCCGCAGCCGTCTTCTCCATCTTCTTGTTCTAAATTCGAACTCGATAACCCTAACTCCTAATGTCTCTCGAAGAATGATCTTCTCTTTCTCTACTTGGTGGGGTTTTTTTTTGCCCTTCAATTCCTCTTCTTCAGACACTTTATGTGTTAATCTTTTGTTACTTGACGGTTTCTTTTGTTTTTGTCAAGGATGGTATGTGGTATGGAACATGATGTTTAATGTCTGGATATGCAACAATCAAATCAAGTTGTTTTGTTCTTACATCAGTTTTCTTTGACTCAATCTGTGCTTACTTTTGCCTCATGCTTGGTCTTTGATTTCTATTGAGACAACTGCTCGTAGTATGTGGATACTCTGTTAGTCGCACATCGCCTGGACAGATACCAAACTCGATAAAGAGGGATTAGGTGTGAGGACCTCAGAGGAAGACATGACGCAGTCCAAACATAGAGTCGAGGAGCGATACAAGCATAACATATGAGGCAAGCGCGATCGAGTCAAGACATTCGAAGAAAGAGCGATGAAGTAGAAACAGGAATGGAAAGGAACGAAGCAGCGATTACAAAAGGAGTTAGAACATGGACGATAAGGAGCGATGGGATTGAAATTGGTATAGAAGTGATGGATAGAGGTTCAATACGAATGAGAAACGAGCGACGTCGGCAACGTAGAAGAGGAAGCGATGGAAGGAAAAAGTAACCATGGACTACCCGATTATCTTTGCACATGGCAATAGTGAAGTAAATGTTGGACAACCAAAAAAAAAAATGAGTCCAAATCGTTAGGCTGATTTCGATGTCCAGATTCCAATAACAGGGTCAAAGATACAAGTACTCGAGTCCTAGATTCATGCATCCGATTATTGCCAGACTAATGATACGGTATTTCGCCTTGATAACATGACAGAATGTGTCCTCTGTCTGACGTCTAGAACGCTAAGTCGTTCCCGCCGAATCCATTCGGGTTTCTTGCAAGCTTCGATCGGTCGCTCCTTCCCATTTGTACTGATTTGCTCGTACTTTGGGAGCGTTGTTGGATCACTCCATCTCTGTGTTGCGTTGCTTATCTCTTGGATGCGTTTAGATAACAAGGTAAAGAGCGACCCGCAATAGGAACATAATCGGAGAAAGAGCGAACCATTGTTATATACAAATCCCGGAAAGATGGAGAGAACATTCCTATTGACAATAGTGCCATTAGGAAGCAAATGCACGACTGAGACCAAGCTATCCTTTCGTGGATGGAAATCTATTGTTATGCGTTCATCGTGCCATCCTGTGCCTTTCTATGTATTCTGGAACTAAAGATGGAGTAGAAGAGCTGAGACGATTGCGGTGAAAAGCACTGTAAAAGGAATTGTTCTCTTCGTAGACGCAGAGATGGGTCCGCTGTCTTGTACATTTATGAGATGCGTAGCATTTGGGAGCGCAAAAACATTAGATGTCGAAGGTTTTACCACATGAGGAGCAGCTGCAAACGCCTCCTTCATGTATCCCGAGCTTCCAGCAACGACGACTTGAAACTCAGATCGCCGTTGACCAAAGTTGTTTGCATTCGACGTGCTGGCCACTCCTTTCCAGAATACGCACTTGACATTGGTGACGCCAGGCGGATTTGTGCATGTCGAGTTGTCGATCGATGTGCTTGGGTCTCGTTCGAAGTACATGTTTATGGAGTCGCAAGAAGGAAGAGTAGCGCACTTGCTGGCACAAGCTTGGACATCGTAGGATGGCAGAAGGGTGAAACCCAGGCACCTCTCGGCAGAGTTTGACGCATTGAGGCCGGTAAATGCTCGTATCCAGCCTAATGGAGTGTTTGCTGATACGGCTTCGTCGTGGTAATATGTATCGCTGACGAATCCAGCCGCATTGTCTGGGACAGAAGTATGAGAGATACCAGGCGGTTGTGGTACGCAAGTAGCAGCGCGTTTTGCTACGTCCACAGCTGAGGAAGAATCTAATCTAGTCGCCAAGGAAAGTGCAATGGCCAGAGCCTCTGCTGAGTCGAAGATGTGTGTTGCCGAGGGATATGAAAATGCAGTCTCAGTACCCGCGAGAATGGTCGCAGTGGCGGCAGGGGCATTTCCGCCGTCACATACACGACTGGAAGGACGAAAATCTCCGAGGGGACTGGAACGGCGTTGGTTGGGGCGTTGGTGGAAACTGCTGATTGTACCATCAAAGCAGTAAAGATGGCGGTCGCTGCAATGAATCGACTCATATCGGTAGGCGGCTGTCGTGCCCTATAGATAGGATCTTGTGATATAGGCTGTAGTAGAAAACGAAGGGAGAGTGACTTGTTGGAGTGGTATAGTGAAGATGGACGACAATTCCAAAACATTGTGTTGATTATCTTGGACGAGACTTCATACCGATTTTGTACATCTGTCTCGGTTGCTAGCTCGAAGACCATGTGGTTCAGCTGATGAGGCTTCGGTCTTGCTTGACATATCAACCCAGAAGCCACAACACGGTAGTCGAGCGGTGAGACCTGCTCGTCTTACCTTCAGCTTCGGCATAGCCGCCAAAGCCATGGACATGTATATCGAAAAGAATCGCGCGGGTTGTCTCCGCGTTCTGATTCTCCTATGACCCTTGGTGTGGCCAGTCATGTCACGTTGATTCGTAGTCGGCATTTCCGCTCGTTGACCGTAACAAGACCGATCAATCTAGGTGAAGCTCTAAGAACTCCAGAGCTGACATTTCGTACATACATCTCTATCCCATCTTGTAGGGCGAGTTATCCCTGATGATGTAAATCTCACCAATCAAGACCGCACAGCCCACCACCATCGACGTCGCAATGATTGGTATATTCTCGCGTGCAAAGTCAAGTCGTCTGACATGGATATGCTTGCGCTCAAGGATATCTCGCCAAAGTAAACCGGCCAACGATGCACTGAATACAATACTAAAGGCTCCATAGTTGACGCCAAGAGCCATGGCATATACAGTTGCCCAGAACGTACGGTCGGTGATGGGAACACCGTTGTTCATGTGAATCTGCTGCCAAGCTTGGATTACTCGAGACAGTAGGATGGTTGTGCCGATGTTTGTTCCTGCAAACTATGTTAGGTAAGTCAGTAATGTCTTTGAAAGAAACATCCTGTTAAAAAATACTCACATTGCAAAGAACGACACCAAGAAAACCCATCCCGCCTATTGCGCCAACGGTACCAGTTTTGGTCACCCAGTGGTCCCATCCGTATGCAAATACAGGTACCCAACCCTTGGTAACAAGTCCTTGAATGAGTACAAACATAGAGAGCGCGAAAGGGACAAGCTTGAGGGGAAGATGGGCCAAGACTGCCATGACAGTAGGGAAGGTCTCTTGAAGCCATCTGTAGTTCCTCGTAACAGACGTCACAAAAGATCGGTCTTTTGTGTCATCCTCATGGGATTGTATCCTTTCTTCATCGATGGCTTTATCAAGTGCCGAATCAAGCTTCCTGGTATGTGAGTAATCCGTCTTCGGTGGCACGAGCGACAATGGAGTGGATTCAAATCTTGATGCTTTTTTGTTTATCAATCCGTCGCTTATCGAGACTCGCTCTGCAGCAAGTATCGTTGGGTCGGCGTTAGGGCTCATGTCTGTGACTGATCGGAGACTCTTCTCAGAACCTGCGACCTCCGGGGTAGGGGGTACGACATGGACGAATGAGCTCGAAGCCCCTGGCGTCTGAAATATCCCATTGGTCCGTCGTTCACTACTGGCTCGCTCTTCTTGCGCATCTCTGAATTCCTTTTGGCGGTCTTTGGCAATTTTGCGAGTTTCATTGCGGTGTTTCCATCCATATGAGACATCCCAGCAGAACATGATGAAGGCTGCCGGCAGAGTGATCCAGAAGACGGGATGTTCGCCAATGATTGAGCTGGCGGCGTTAATTCCGAGGAGTGTGACGAGTGCGACTGCCATAACAACAGATCCGAATGTCGCGCCTCCCTTGTCCAAGAATGGATTCATGATCTCCGCAAGTGCGCGCTCCTTGTTTTCGAAAGACTCTTCTTCATCGTCATCCGGGTTTTTTCCTTTAGCTTGAGGGATATTGGGATTCACTGGCTTCTTGTTTTTTGCATCATCTGACAAAGTTTCCATCTCGATCGAGAGTGGAATGAGTTGTGGACTTGCAAAAACAACGTAGAGTAAGAAAGGGAACAAAACGATTGCAGTGACCACGACGGGTACGATCATGTTGGCGGTGTACACAATGAACTTGATTTGAAAGGCTCCAGCAAGTACCAGATTTGTCGGATTCGACGACACCAGAATAGCAGAAGCAATGTTTGCGATCGCAAATTGAGAATACATCCATGCCCTTGGGTGATCGATGTTGCTGGAGACTCGCGTCATATACGCCAGGAAAGCCGTACCAGACAAGATAATGGGGTCGTTTCCGACGAAAGCTCCGAGACTGAAGAAGAATGCGTATAAGTAGAAGAAGAGTAGATGGCCTACTTTGCCTCCTTTTTGCAGTACTTTGAAAGCCAGGAACCTGATGAGTCCAGATGCATCGATGGAGATGGCGATGTAAGCTAGAGTGAGGAAGAACACCATGATGTCGATGGGACTGATATTGTTAGCCCCGACGGTGCCATCATGTACTTCCTGACGGCCAATAGCTGAGATTGCCAACAAAAAGAGGTCCGCAATCAATGGCGCGGTCGAAAAACTCATTGAGAAATTCATGCGCACAAATCTTGAGGCTCTGTCGCCATCTTTGTTTTGTGAATCTCCATGTCGCCTAGGCGGTACTATTCGACATGCGCTGAGTGCATTCAAGACAGCGTTGTAAATTGACCGCGGTATATATATAGGGATCTTGAATGGGAAAAGAACCACGATATCTGTGTCCGGGTCAGGATGGACACATGGTGAATCGTGTCAAGGCTGCGACTTACTGGTCAACAGAAAAACAATCAACGTGACAATGGACCGCCATTCCTTGATTCTACTGGTGTCGAGGTCTTCGGCCATCTTCAGTCGGCTTAGTGGTGTTTAGCGTGACGGGCTTTTCTGTCTGTATGGTCGGTGGTTCTCGTGCCCTACTCACGTCGTCGCGACAACATAATCAGTGCGACGCCAATGAGATATACTGAGGACTGTCTTTTTGCTGACGAAAGGGGCGGAGTGTCGGTGTGGCGGCATGCGCAGCGCACACCTCGCATGCTTAATAGGAAACTGGTCTAAGACAACTCAATCCTTCTTTCTTGAAGGTCGCTTCAATCGATGACCCTTTAACCTTGGCCGTCAGTGGCCGTCGCTCACAGAAAGGAACCGGTGAGGATCGACCTTGACCCCGCGCCTGAGCCTCGCTTTCCAGCACCACGTTCCTTCCCAGCCCAAGAAAAAAGGCAGCCATCAAGTGCCCATGTACCCGAAGGAATCGCCCACACCCCGAAGGCGCAGCGCCTCATTTGAAGATGGAAATCAGACGTCGTTGCAACAAACACAATTTTCTCCATCTCTCAAGTCCTTGATGAACAGCATCAGAGTTCGACAGCCTGTTACAGTCTTCTGGAAGCGGAGCAATTAGCCGACGTTCAACCACACGTGTCGGCCCTCCCTCGGCGGACGACTCCCATCTTGGCCATGCCGCCCATCTCACCATTGTTTCCGATTGGAGAACTACTCTCGCGCAATGTGACAACGACAGACGGCTCAAGTCCTGGGCTGCACGTTGTATGTGCTTGGCCAGTAAGCGGACAATATGGCCCGGGTTCAAGAGTGCTGTAAGTCCAATGGGCAGTCTTTATGAAAGCACATTAATTACTGATCAACGCAGTTACTATGTTCTCGTTGTTCTATGTGTTTTCGGAAAGAAGGCAGATTGGATAAAGAATGCTTGTCTGGCTGCCGTTCTACTCTTTCCCGCGGTCGCTGCTCTCCATGGCATCACACTCGCAGCTCTGCATGTGAATGGTAAGCTCGATACGCTCGCTGACTAACATGACTTATTTAGCTAAAGTCGTACTCAGGAGCTGTAGATATGGACATCTATGGAGCTTTCCAGTTATGTTCTTTGGGTATCCTAGCAGCACCAGCAACTGTCAAAAACTCACGGACATATTTCCTGGATCCTGGTCGAAACATTATCTTTCTCTGGACCATTCTCATCCTTTCTGGTAGGGAGGCCCATCCCATCTTTAGTATATAGCTAGAACGCTGATTTGCGAAGGTCTACTGAGCCTGGCTGTCGAGTTCTTCCGCACCAAGACACAGGTCTGCAAGTCAAACACTGGAAGTCTTGTATCTCTCACGAACTTCAACTACGGGGTGACCGACTGTGGCTTGGTCTGCACTGTAGACTCGGGTCCGGCATCCCCGATGCGCAGAGATGCAGCAAACAATATCTATGTGATACCTGCACCAACTCGGCTAACTTTCGGCACTGTGACACTGCTCTGCGCCGCATGTTGTATTCCAGCTATTCTAACGCTCATATCCATGTGGAACAAGATTCTCGAGATCAACTGGAAGTCACGTCATGGAAGAGAGACGGAGAAGAACCCGGAAGAGAGGAAGGTAAAAGACATCAACAGTCTCATCAAGCGCTTGTTGAACGTGATTGAAGCTCCGCTATTCGGTGTTGCGGTAGTGGTCATTCTCATCCTTGGCGAAATAAACTTGTTCAGCGAACAGGTGAGATATCAGACGGAGCCGATCGCATCTATTGGTAAGAACTTCGTGTTGCTTCGTCGGTATTCACACTCTTGATTAACGCTCGGTTCAGGTCAATGGGCGCCAATTGTTGGAACGGGACTCGCCATGATGGGATCCCTTGTTGTATATGTGACATCGACATCTGCTAAATCCGAGACTGGGTCCGTCACTGGCGAGCCTCATGATGGCACAGACGAAAATTTCATCTCTAATTCATCTCGTCCTGAAAGCGTTCGCCCAGATACTCATGACTCTAATCACAGCAGGATAAAGTCCAACGCTTTGACACATGTCAACACAGACAGACCAGCAGACAGAGGAGGTCGACGTAAAGTGTCCGATTTCTTGCACAAGGTCGGCGATTACATGGGCACCCCTGGCAAGGGACGTTTCGACAATCCGTCTTCAAGGCGCGATTACCACAACTATCCCACAATTCCTGGTCAAGAATTTCGAGATGGGGACCTCACGAATACTGAGCGACGATACACATCAGGACGTTTGTCACGATCCGCCAGTCGTGCTTCAGATATGCGGATTGCTATTCCGTCTTCAGACGATCAAACACGGCGGCGGTCACGGTCTGATTCAATGGGAGCAAGATCAATCGACAGTCAAGATCCTATCTCACCCCTCACATATGCTACTCCAGCAATAACAACTCGGGATCGAAGTAATACTCTGGAGGTACCTACCCCAGCCCACTTGTCCACCCGATAGTCTCGGAGAGATCAAGAAGCCCGGCTCTTCCAGGAGTACCCTGCCACAATCTCGCTACCATATATATGGGGGGCTCCAAGGAGTGCTTCTGAACACATTCAAATGCACAATGTACTTCGAGCACAAATAGTCTAGTAGTGGAAACCGTATGTCAACAGTTTCTGCGAAAAGTTGTAAATGCTCAGGACCACTACATCAGGATTTATTTCTGCAGTACAATTGAGTGCATTGGCGTTCACCGCTCTGTCAGGCGTCTTTATACAACCATGAGGATACACGGCGGGAAGAGCTCAATCTTAGCAAGTGTCGCGCCTAGGCTTCGGTACTTTGCGCAGGGGACGTGCAGCATGAAAGCTGGTCAATCAACACTGTCTTTATGGGTCGCATGTTGGTTGGTGGAGCATGTAGATCTCTATCGGGTGGGATGGCTGTTTGTGCATGTGGAAGGTTGGGCAAGAATTTTCGAGGGTCGTAGGGTCGTAGTTCACTGAATATCTTAAGGTAGCATTGCATCCGCATCTGGCAATGGCATTTATCAGCATGTGATTACTGTGGAGCTGGGACAATGTTTGGTTGTATGATTATCCCACAATTTTCTCATGGTCACCCATCCAATCTTCTAGACGAATCAATGAAGCTACGACAAACATCAGGTCTAGTTATGTATCTATTCTTCTATATCTGTAGGTCTATATGTCTATAAGGTGAGATACCCAAGTCTATGGTTTCGGCTCCACATCCTGCTCTTGCTCTGCACTCTTCTTCCCTTTACCTTTCCTCCACGGCCTGAGCCTCTTGGCCCACTTCTTCTTCGCCTTGTGCCCAGCCCTCCAAACCCTCTTCCTCGGATAATTAATTGGACTCTCTCCACCGGTAAAGATACAAATATCATACATCATCGCTCCCACAATGCCACCGGGAATACACGCCAACCACGGACCCCAGAGCCACCAATTGCCTTTCCAGAGCAAATCTCCACTGTATCCTAGAGCGTAGAGGGCGAGACGAGGACCCAAATCGCGAGTGGAGTTTAGAGCTGCGCCAGTGGTGCTGCCAAATGCTTGCAACAAGACACAAATCACGAATCCGAGGATGAGGGCTGTCATTCCCGCGCCAGGTGGTGTGTTTGTGTCGTCGCCGAGGGCGAGCACAACAAGAGCCAGAAAAGCCGTAGCCACGAATTCGGTAAAGTAGCCAGCAGCGAGGGTGACATTGTCGTTGCGCAGACCAGTAAGAAACGCATTCAGTATATCTTGTGTGGCTTCCTGTTGTGTGGTTCCTGCAGCAGGAGAAGCAATATACGCATGGATCTGCGACGAAAAAATGCCATAGGCGATAAATCCAGCAATAAAAGCACCCAGGAATTGCGCAAGGATATATCCTCCCATTTGGCGTTTGGGGAAGCCGCGGAAGATGTAGAGAACGATGGTTATGACTGGATTCAGATGCGCGCCAGAAGGACCTCCGGCAATATAGATTGCAGTCATGGTTGCAAAGCCCCAAGCCAGAGAGCCATAGATGGCGTTGTTTGCTGATGCGCCACCCAGAGTAATCGACAAGTCGGCGCAAAAGCCTAGAGTCAGTTGCACAATCACGGCAAGAAATTCTGCCAGCTCTTGACGGAAGCGGTGGCGGATGACACTCCAATGTGTGTGGGCATTGTAGACTTCGTCTTCGAGATTGTTGTTTGTGAGGGTCAAGTCATCGTCCGAGGGAACAGTATCCAAGGCTGTTTTTGCAGAAAAGCTGTCGTCGAATTCGTAGGTAGGACGGTAAGTTGGGGTAGCGTCGAAGGTTTCGTTGTATTCTGGGAATTGCTCATGATCCATGGGTTCGTTTTCTTCAGCGACATCGGGCAGGACATCAACAGTGCTGCTTTGTTGAGCACTGTTCACAGGACGAAGCTGTTGGTTGTTTTGCGAGTGCATCGAAGATTGAGAATCTGCTCTGCTTCGCGTAACCTTTTTGGATCCAGACCTGCCTTCCAGGAATCGTCGTTCCCTTTCTGCTCGCACAGCTTGGAGTTTGGAAGATACGCGGCCGAGACGAAGTGTAGGCTCTGGTCCTTGTTCCACATCACCCTCGGTGATTTCAGTATCTCCCATCTGCTGGTTGATATTGTCGATCTCGCTAGCAGTGGGAACCATACCGGGTCTCACAACTCTGGGTAAAGGCTTTGCTAACGACCATACCGGTTTAGCATGCATCGGTTGTGTATACGCCGGGTTGAGTTGAGCATATCCTCGATCCACGTAAGGAACATGCTGATGAGCGACGGCGACAACATCCTGTGGCCCAGCAAGACTGAACGGCTCATCGTTTCCAAGACTCGTCCCGGTTGCTCTTCGAACCAGAGATCTGTTCCGCGGACGGGCACTCATTGCTGTGCCTCGGCGACGTATACCAGAATTGGGTGACGGGTCTGCTATATTGAATGTTCGGGCTCGGTTGACGGATGGATTGACTGGACCCTCATCATTACTGTTTTCTGCATTCTGGGATGCTACGTCGAAGTTGTCTTGTTGGATTGAAGACTATCAAATATCAGCGACTGGCGCGACAATGAGAACAGAAAAGACTCACGGCAGAACGCAAACGACGGCCACGATCAGTAGACGACTGATCCATGACTGCTCTCTGGATTGTATCCAATCCTCATCGGCTCACTCTGCAAGATCAGCTTTGGTAAAGAGACAAATTCACGTCCCCGTGAGTGCAGTCAAGGTAAGCATCTATCCAAAAAAGCATAACTAGCAAAGAAGCGATAGAAGGGGAAAGAAATCAAGATACTATACACAGGTCATGCAATGACGAACCTCGCCGCCGACAGGTTGGGTCCCCCTCCTAATTTGTTCGATAGGACGCGTATATAACGGATCCGCCCCATCCGAACATAAATAGCAGATGGGGAAGCCAAACCCAGACATTAGGGCAATTCGATCCTCCTAAAATTCGTTCATCGCGGAAATACCGGCGACTCTACAGTACGGTCTCTCTCCTGGAATTGCCATCCTCAGGTCCTCGAGCGATTAGACTTTGTTACAAGCATAAATGAGAGTCATAAAAGACGAATCGATCAATATCCATTTAAAGACAGTTGAGCCTTGAGGTGGGAAAGGAAGTTTGTGTTGACCCTGATCGACAGGAACAAGCTTTCTGTGACGTCGTGGCGGATTTTTTTTTTTCGAACATTTTCTTCCATGCCAAGCATCTGTCAAAAGAACAACCCCATTAGCGAAGCAGATATCCAAGAATCTGCGCTATGAGAAGAAGCAGATATTGTGCAGTTCGCGGTGGGTTTTCTCCAGCCTTTGAGATGGATCGTGTTTTCCAGTCGTCGCTTTCAATCATCAAACCGGCGATCTCGGAGATTCTAGGATGAAAGCGCCATCTGCAATCAGTACAGTTGAATGTCCATCACGGCTGTCACGGCTAGAGATATAAACATGTGAAACAAGCTCAAAATGCTCGACGGTTGCTAATTGCAGCCCAAATCTAGGGGCGAAAAAATTGTATGACTTTTGTTGAGAAAAAAGAGCATTGTCTTGTTAATCATCATGTACGATCTTTCGTCATGAAAAGCCGCCTGAGCTGTCCATGCAGCAATCCTCCATTGCAATGAGGACAAAAATCAGAAACGCCACAGAAAACTCCATGCTAATGCTAAAAATGCTGGACAAAAAGGAAAGAAAAGAACAGCAGTAAAAGCATGAAACAGACGCCTCGAATTATGCAGGGGTGTCCTAGGTACCAACATCGATCATGCGATTCAGAGCTTCAGCAACATTGATACCGGTACCAATCTGCTCGATAGCATCTTGAGCCTTGGGTACACCAATCAGGGCGATACCTCTAGGGACAACGACATCAGTGACGTCGAAGCAGCCAAATGCGATGACCTTTTTGATGGCAGGACAGCTCTGGAAGACTCCAGCAACCACAGATGTATCAGCAGCACTGCAAAAGCTGAAGTTGATGGTTTCAAGGTTGGGGTACTTGGCGCCACTGCCGAAGACGTCGAGGAAAGCCTCCAAGCTGATGTGTCGGCAAGAGGCTATGTCGAGGGTGCGCAAAGCCGAACCAGAGTGTGCCATCAGGGCCTTGAAGCCGGCAGAGGCGAGACCAATGGCTTCTTCAGGGCCTTTGGGGTTGTTGTTGTCGACATCGCGAGTTCCGCTAAAGTCGGCGAAGGTGAGAGGTGGGTTCTTCCAGTTAGTGAAGAGATTGGCATAGGCAGCATCGCTTGCCACATCGTTCATCTGCAGACGGAATTTCTCGAGCTGATTGCAAGACTCTTTGATCTGAGCAAGGACCGCATCATCAAGATCAAGGAAATCCTCAAAGGAGAGAGTGCGCAACTTGGGGCCGACAGACTTGACAAGGTTGATGACCGTCTCGGGTGATGGTTGAACGCCAGTCTGCAACGACAGGCGCTCGAGGTTTGTCAAGTCAGCAAGAGCGATGATGGACTCTTCAGTGAGCTTGCGGCAGAGCTTTAGCTTGAGACGGATGAGATTCGGGCAGTTTTGCACGAGTTCGCGGACAGTGTCATCGTCGAATGAGGCATCCAACCATGATAGCTTGACTGCTCTGAGCTGCTTGCCATATCGCTGGAAGAGCTTACGCCACATGTCGTCTGACACCAGGTTGGCGGCATAGAACTGGATGAAGTTGATCGAATCGCACTTCTCCATCATGTATTCGATGACCTCGTCCTTGAGCTGACAAGCATTTCGGATGACGAGCTTTTTGAGTCCAGGCGCCACAGCGCAGATACCCTGGTAGTCCTCGACCTCCAGGTATGCGGCATCGTGAATGCAGACAGCATCCGAGTCGGGCCGCACGAAAAGCTTGAGTGTCTTTGGGTTGAGAACACGCTTCTTCGCAAAGATCTCAGCCAATCGCAGCATGACCGGCTCGGGCAACTCTCCCAACTCGTCGACATCCTCGTGATATTGCGCAACCTTCTCGATGCACAGCTGCTGCAATGACTTTGCACCGCCAACAGCAATACCGTTCAGACGCTCACTCTCGACCTGGCGTCTCTTTCTTCCAGCGGGCGGCTTTCTTGCCTTCTTGCCTGCCGCAGCGTCTCCATCTTTTGCAAACTCCTTGCCGCATGGAGTGCAGACCAGACCTCCATCAGGGCCGCTCTTGCTGTACGGCGTAACAGTAAAGCGTTTGCTGCAGATCTCGCAGTTTTCGAATTGACCAGGCATGGGAGGAGCCTTGACGTACATGGCATTACCAATGTCGAAGTCGTCATCGTCCTCGTCGTCGCTGTTCATGGGCTTCTTCTTTTTCTTTCCACCCTTGGCTCCCTTGGCCTTCTTGATCTTCTCGATGGCAGCTTCTTCCCTTCTCTTTCTCTTCCTGGACTTTTCGGCGGCTGCGTCTGCGGCTTCTTCTGCGGCTAGGGCGGCGGCGGCTTCGGCGTCTGGATCGCTGGGTGGTTGTGGTACATTGGAGGTGCCTTCACCGGCGTTTTCTTGCTGGACAGCTTCGCGAACGCGGCGTTCGTAGTCATCGCGAATTTGTTGTGCTGAGATGTTGTGTGAAGAGAGGAAGTCAGTCAAGGCAGATTGTCTGGTAGACATGGTTAGTTGCCAGACAAGAGGACTAAGGGGTCCGATGATACTGACGGGCCGCGAATGCGATTGCCATTGCGTCTTCCCGACATGGTGTTGAGTGGTGGATGAGAGACGAGTGGCGTGAGAGGCGCAGTGAGATTTAATTGACTCAAGGGTGACAAAGAGTATTGAAGGTGGAACGCGAGAGGCGAAAGCGTGACGGGCCAGAACAGTGGAGCAGCCTGCTACCACTGAGTGAAAGAGAGTGTTGCTTCAAAGGAGTTGCTTCCGTGTGTGAGAAAATGATGTTTCCCTGGAACCAGGCAGACGCGATCGGTGGCGCACGTCGGGGTTAGTCTTATCGTCACTATCTTAAATCCGGTCATGCTGATGGAGCGACCTTGTCTTTCAATCTCTGCAATGGGCTTTATTCAATGGATCAATCAAGTTGTGCATACATTTATCGTATCTCTATCACATCATGAAGAGTTGTCAACCAGCGCACTGTTCTCAGTGAGAATTGTTGTTGTTGTTGCTGTTGCGAAGCAGCTCAAAGCCGACATCAAAACACTTAATTGAACTGGAGCCAATAGAAAACCACGCGTCACATCTGTATCACGATTGGAATGAAACACGTCTCCTTCCTGTGATATTCTTGTTCTTTCTTCTCCTTGCTTCTCATGAGTACGAGATATGCCTGCCCGACCTGTGACCTCTGATCTTCAAAGTTCACAAACTTGGACGCGCCGAGTCATCACCAGGCTCGAACAGCGACGGCCATCACGTCCATGACCGTGCAACTAAGTCCTCTCCTCTCAAAAACGACCCGACAGTTATATTCCAACTTACTGGAGAACGTGCAGAAAGGAGAACGAGATGGCACGTCGGCTGTGAGCAAAAGCTCGATAGCGGTAGGCGTCTAGTACACGGAGGGACTGCTTCAACTACATTCTCTCCGAACAACCATATCAAGACACTAGCATAAAGACAGGAAGCGGAGAAGTTTCGTTTGTTCAAGGGCAAATGCAATTCGTAGCGTACTACGGTCTATAAGTCTATAGTATATGGGGTGGGGTATTCGTTAATCAGGACTTTTTCATGATGCCCTTTCTATCTTCCAAGCAAAACAAGACGTCATTGTCAAAACACTTAGTTCTCAAGGACGAATCTGTAGCGGGGCATGCCCTTCTCGAAGTCGATGATGGCCTGGTTGGCCTCCTTCATGGGACGGACCTCGATCCAAGGCTTGATGCCCTTGTCGGCAGCGAGCTGGAGCATCTCCTCGATCTCCTGGGGAGTACCGATGAGGGAGCCACCAACCTTGATACCGTTGGTGATGAGGGTGAAAGCGTTGATGGGAGGGAGGTTGCCACCGTCGGGAGCACCGACCTGGATGAAAGTACCACCAACCTTGAGGAGGGAGAGGTACTCGGACATGGGCATCTTCTCGCTGGAGACGGTGCAGATGATCAGGTCGAGGGTACGGGCGTTCTCGGAGGCCCAGTCCTTGTCCTCACCAGTGGCAATGTACTTGTCAGCACCGAGCTTGAGAACGTCGTCGCGCTTGTCGTTCTTGCGGGAGATACCAACGACGCGGTCAGCACCGAGGGCCTTGGCGAAGAGGACACCGAAGTGGCCGAGACCACCAACACCGACGATACCGACAGTCTTGCCGGGACCACAGCCGTTGCGGACGAGGGGAGAATAGACGGTGACACCACCGCAGAGCATGGGGGCAGCATCGGCGGCCTCGATCTTCTCGGGGATCTTGACGACGAAGGCACCGTGGGTGCGGTTGTAGTTGGAGTAACCACCGTACGACTTGTCCTTGCCGTTGGGGTAGACGGAGCCGTAGGTGTTGACGGCCTTCTTGCAGTAGGTCAGGTTGCCGTTCTTGCAGTCCTCACACTCGAGACAGGACTGAGCCTGGGCACCGACACCGACACGGTCGCCGACCTTGATGTTCTTGACCTCTTTGCCAACACGGACAGCCTTGCCGACAATCTCGTGGCCGACACAGCAGGGGTAGGGAGTAGGGCCCCAGCCGGAGCTGAGCATGTGAATGTCGGAACCGCAGATACCGCAGTGGGAGATCTTGATGTCGACGTCGGTCTCCTCAAAGGTCTGTCATTGTATGTTAGTAGACGCTATCACATCAATGAATTAACCAGACGTACCTTGGGCTCGAACTCGCCCCAGACCATCTTGCCCTTGGCGGCCTCAGGCTCGTGGCCCAACCAGCCAGAGAACTTCTCGGGAATCTGCTCAGTAGACATGGTGATTGATGTGTGGTGTTGTGGGTGGTAAAGAGGGAAATGCGATGGGAAAAGGGGAAGTAAAGGAAAGAAGAATAGCAAGCAACAGGAGAAGGTTTGCTATATATTAACAGGCAAGAGCGATTAGAAATTTGTCTGGCTCCATGCCCTTCCAAATGCCATATTCGAATTTCGGCCGGCTGTTGTTTGCTGTTTCATAGCTTAACTCCGGCGTTACATCATGTCGTTCTTTCTGCGTGGTGGCCTTAGCCGCCTACCAGGTACGCTTTTGCCGTTATTGTTGAAACTTCGGCACCTTCTCACCGAGTGTTGAACGAGTTCGAGGCCTCTCTAACCACGCAATTGCATGACTGACTTGCAACGAACAATCTGAGGAATGGAGGCGTCCTTCGAGCGAGGTGGCGGACCAACGCACGGATCTCTACATGACGTTCACCGCTTGCCGTTATCTCATCGCGAAAAAGGCCCAACCGCTTTGTAAGCCGTGTTTGCTCCAGCAACAAAGAAACATGGCAGACCTTGACTCGCCAGCACAATATGGAGAGGTTTCACGGATGGGGATGTTGCCGGTGCCGGAATGACTTTGGAGAAACACAGTCTGTCACCTTGTGGTGATTGGGGAGGCGCAATTGAGTGGACCAATCGATCGTATGAAAAGACTCGATGCTCGCTCGACGCTGTCGCTGTTGTAGAAGAATATGTAAGACAATCCAAAAAGCAGATGCTCTCAGCACCGTACGCCTGTCGCTCCCTTGATCGTATGCTTTCAATCAGTAGCTGCCAGTTCATTGACCTCCTATGACCATGGCCGTCATGAGGTCTTCTAATTCATCCATGGATTCCATGCCGCATGACACACCCCAGCGCAACTTGTGTTCCTTGTCCTTCTCGAGCTTCTTCAACCGCCCCGGACCCCAGGTCAGTCTCTTGTCGGCGGTCAAGACCACGGAGGCCAGCGCATTGAGCATTGGCGAGACGATGTCCACTCCTTCCCACGCATCGATCTCGACGTTGCGAATGCTAGGAACTTGGTCGAGAATATCCCATAACCATCTGGCTGAGAGATTCATATATGTATATTGGTCATTGCCTTTGCCATGATGACCTTTGAAGGTCGGGTCGGTTGGGTCTATCTGTACGAAGACTTTGAGGTTGCGCAGTGAGACACAATCGGTGAGGCCTAACGAAGGGCCGGTGTGCCAGCATTTAGGGACCTGAAACAAACAATCATTAGCATCCTTTTGCTGTAATACGGCTCGCGTTGAACTAACCCTCTCCCATCCTGGCCCTAAACGCAGCTCGACTGTGTTTATTGCAGCACGATATGTCGGCGTGAAAAGTTCGAGCAGTGGCTTCTTAGTCCTGTACATGTGTCCACCAGTCGGGAACAATCTGAAAGGCTGCTGTGGCGAGCCATAGAAGACGGGATAGGCCTCGTCGTGCATGCGTCGACAAGCACGAAGACACGTCAACCGTGGAGCGACTCTTCTGTCGTTGTAATAGTCCAGGTCCACGACATCGTCATGATCAATGAACATCACATATTGGTATATCTTTATGCGCAGCTCCGAAGGTAGTTCAAAGAAGGGGAAGGGCTTCTTGGTGGACGAGTCCGAGGATGACGCGACTGTCTCCATGGTGGCAACGACTTTGTGAACGACTTTGTGCCTTGCGATAGATACGTAGGTAGGTAGGTATGTACAGTGAGAGTGGTGGAAGAAGGGTCCAGGGTCTCTAAACGTCGTTTGCCGAAGACCAAACCATCGTCACGTGGACTCGTCCACGAAATCAGTTCATCGCGACGAACCGAAGGAATATTTTAGGAAGAAAAAAACGATTTGACTCTATAACGGGAGTCGAGGCCCAAGGTAAATAGGGAGCGCCGCTTCTTAATAAGAGTGTTTGCTCTCTCGAGGCGTTCAATCCGATAGCCCACGGTGTATAGGGCGATTAGATCAAATAGCCGTCGATTGTTAAACTTTCATGGTTGAAGAAAAAAGGTCTAAGATGAACGCGACGGGTGGCGACTTATATAGGTACTGTGTGAGAAGAGTCTGCAAACAGAGCAAACCGAACGCGTCTTTCAGTGGGGTCGGCCGGTTTGGTGCGCATATTGAAGAGGCTCGCGTGATAACAGATATCCTCAGGTTGCTGGCAGTATGCACTACCCCGAGTACTGTATTGAGGTCGCAAGATAGTACTGTGCACCGGCGGACGTATGATACCAGTGCTGGTGTGAGCATTCCGTACTCGGACGACCCGAGCCTGCTCAACCGCAAGCCTGTCAGGTCTGGTATATATCGAGCCATACTCTGTTCAGCATAAGAAGTTTAGTTAGCCGTCTCGAAAGGGTTGTCTCTTATCTTTGGACTACTCATCCATGTCAGTTAATTGTCCCATCACATTTCCCCATGGTCTGGGACAGTTTCTGGAGCACTGCATCGAGCAGCAGCAGCCACGCTTGCTCATTGAAGTCCCGGCAGTTTACGCGAACCAAGCCTCGTCGAGTCCGCAGAAGCATCTGTCCTCTTCCTCTGCCGCGTCTCACATGAACGAAAAGCATAATCATATCGTCTGACCTGCCCATATCTCCGCATACCCCTCCCTAATAACCATCTACCCCGCAAAGTGCCCCACCACAAAGGTCAAACACACAGCACTCGGCGAACAACAGTTCGCATCCTCGCCTTTCAACTTGCCTCGGCCAAGGAGTCAAGATGAGGAGAAGGCTGTCGTCTCCCCAAAAGAGACAGGGGTGGTTGATCCATCCAGCCATGCTTATCTACCTGCAGTAGTTCGCTCCAAAAGTTGTCTTGTAACATCTTCTTGCTTCTCTTGCACATATCCTCAGTTCAGACAAGCACAGCTTCTCGAGCACTTGTTTCCTCATACATACACCAATCTACCCAACAACACTACAGCAATTTCAGCAACAATGTCCTCCCCCGATATCCCCAAAAAGTACAAGGCCGTCATCTACGACGAGCCCGGCAAAATCAGCACAAAAGTCGTCGAACTCGACACTCCCACTCCGGGCCCCGGCGAAGTGCTCATAAACCTCACACATAGCGGTGTATGCCACTCCGACATGGGCATCATGACCAACAGCTGGAAAGCCCTTCCCCACCCCACCCAAGCCGGGCAAGTTGGTGGCCACGAAGGTGTCGGCAAAATCGTTGCTATGGGCCCTGGCACAGAAAATGCTGCAGTCAAGGTTGGCCAGAGGGTGGGTGTCAAGTGGATTAGTGGGATTTGTGGCGGTTGTCCTGCGTGTTTGAGTGGGCATGACGGTGTGTGTTTTAATCAGAAGGTCAGTGGGTATTACACGCCTGGCACCTATCAGCAATACGTTTTGGGGCCTGCGGATTACGTTACCCCCATCCCTGATGAATTGGACTCTGCTGCTGCTGCTCCCATGTAAGTTTCCCTCTGCTCCTTCTCCTCGAGGACACTCACTGACAACCCTACAAGGCTCTGCGCAGGTGTAACAGTCTACTCGGCCTTCCGCAAATCCACCGCCCAGTCAGGCGACTTTGTCGTCCTTCTCGGCGCCGGCGGCGGCCTCGGCCACATCGCCACCCAAATGGGCTCTCGCGGCATGGGCATGCGCATCATCGGCATCGACCACGGCAGCAAAAAAGACCTCGTCCTCTCCAGCGGCGCCGAGCACTTTATCGACCACACCACCTCCAAAGACGTGGCCGCCGACGTGCAAGCCCTGACCGGTGGCCTAGGTGCCCAAGCTGTATTGGTGTTGACAGCAGCAAACGGTGCTTATGCGAGCGGTATGCAGTTGCTCAAGTTTGGCGGCACATTGGTTTGTGTGGGGTTGCCTGAGGGTGACTTGCAGCCCATTGCGACTGCTTTCCCGCAGGTGCTGGTGGCCAAGGAGCAAAAGATTGTGGGTTCTGCAGTCGGAAACAGAAAAGAAGCCATCGAGACTTTGGATCTGGCTGCTAGAGGCATCATTAAGACGCACTTTAGAACAGCAAAGATGGACGAGTTGACCAGCATCTTTGAGGAGATGGACCAGGGTAAGATTCAAGGAAGAGTCGTCTTGGATTTGCAGTAGGGATTTGATGAGTTAGGACTGTAACGAATTCTTGGATGAACGAATATTTGGGCCTAGTGTAGCTTATTTAGCTGAATACTCGGTAAGCAATGTCAATCAAATCATGGTTATAACCATACTTCAGAGTTAAACTTATCGCTCACTCCTTTTGATGCGGTCAGAGTTTGTTTTGTTGGGCAGTATCTGGTTCGTAGAGCCAATAGTTGGTATAGCGAAGAGTCACCCAATGAACGTGCATAAAACAAAGAATTGACAAAAAGTAAATGTCATTTTGGCCGGCATACCCGCAGCCAGATGTTAGTGTACAGAGCCGTGCCTCGTCATGTGTAAAAGATGATCATTAACGCCATGCCTGTGAATGCTGAGTCTACAAACTCGTCAGGTAATCCTCAATCTCTTGCGAACTGAGCTTTCTGAAACGAGGACCTTGAGCACCCTCGACACCTTCAACACCGAGCAGGTGATCGGCTGGTGCACCAACGATACCAATCTCGATGGTGTCACCGTTCATCTCACCCTCGATGGTCTCCTTGAGTGTGAGGAGAGCAATGTGGATGGCATCTTCAAGCTCGAGACCGTCTGTGTAGCGCTTCTCCAAGAAAGTCTTTGCCGAAGTGGCGCTCTTTCCGATGGCAGTAGCTTTCCAGGGGAAGTAGGAACCGCTAGGATCGACCTGGTACAGCGAAGGACCGCCCTTGAGGATGCCTCCAGTCTTGCCCTTGATAGCCTTCTTTTCCGCATCATCACCAGCATCGGCAGCCTCAGTCTCAGGCTCGATACCGTCATCCCATCCGGCGACCAACAAACTGACACCATACGGCCGCACGCCACCTGACTGGGTAGCCTCTTGCATGACACG
Source organism: Aureobasidium sp. GC_Fusr_1 (assembly GCA_026538705.1). NCBI lineage: Eukaryota > Fungi > Ascomycota > Dothideomycetes > Dothideales > Saccotheciaceae > Aureobasidium > Aureobasidium sp. GC_Fusr_1. The sequence goes on along the minus strand of JALPCE010000270.1, from coordinate 6,611 downwards.
GGCGACATCCTGGACCAGAATGCGAGTGGGGGGGTATTCGTTGTAGACGCGCTTGTAGTTTGTGTGCGAGACCTTGCGAGCCTTGTCGACGAGGATGCGGTAGTCGGGACCCATGCCGGCGTAGACGGTACCAATGTTTGGGGTGATGAGAGAGATTTTGCTTCCAGAGGCGGCATCGATGAGGGGCGAGGATGACTTCTTTTCGGTTGCGAGGACGATACCGTTGGTGGCTGGGAGATGAGGTTACTATGTGAGAAGGTTGATGAGGGTAGATGTGTGCGGACCTTTGATGCCTAGGGCGGTGACACCTTGGTTGACGGCGTTGAGGGCATATTCTGGAAGGGCATGAGCGACGGTCTTGAGTCTTAAGGTCAGGTCGGCGTACCAATCTGTACCAGCTTTCCGCTACATCAGAGTCAGCATACGAGTTGCGCAAAGGGTATAGAGTCTTGTTACCTGGGGGAGAAGGTGGTGAGCGAGAACGAGTAGCGATCCGCCATGGTGTGTGTGAGAGTGAGGCGAAGATAGAGGGACGACCGGTAGAGATTGCAGAAGGACAGATGAAGCTGCAGCGACAGGAGAGACAGAAACAGACGGTTCTATGGTTGATGGATTGTATGGAGCTGCTGCTGCTGTCGCCATCACTTGCAAGTGACGCGCTACCGAGCAGGGAAGCTCGGGCCACTCGAGCCGACTTGCCAAGGCTTTGTCCTTCTTTCCTCTTCTTCCGTCTTTGGACATGCAAGAAGCTTTTCCCTCGGACAAGTCGCGACAAGGCAGAAACACCAGCTGGCCTCTTCAACCCTTCCATTTGATCATGACCACTGCCGCTCCTGCCTTGCACTGCACATCCAACACCACTGGCACTTGAACATCCCATTCTTAACATGGCTTCGTCGTCGTCAATCGATCCAGCATCCTGGACTTGGCCCGAGGACCTGCCCGGTGCCTGGGCGAATGACCACGTCAAAGAGGAGAAGAAGCCACAACCATTCCAGAGCGAGACTCATCCCAAAGAAGAACATCAGCATGAGAACGAAGAGGAACACCACCCACCGCCTCAACCGCCTCCCTCATCCTCAGCAGGTTCCAACAGTCAGCAACACCGCGAACGCCATTACAACCCACGCACATGTCGCATCTGCTTGGAGTCTGTCTTGCCCACATATCACCCGCCGTCAGATTCATTGCCAGCCTTTATGCGCTCCGCTCCGAACGTTACGTACGAGAGCGAAGATGGTGGTCGTCTGCTTCGTCCGTGTCTGTGCAAGGGCAGCCAGAAATACGTCCACGAGCAGTGTCTGCAAGCCTGGCGCCTTCAGAATCCTTCTGCAAAACGTAACTACTGGCAATGCCCAACATGTAGGTACAAGTATCGCTTAGAACGAATGAATTGGGCACATTGGATCAGTAGTACTGGTAAGCTGATCCAAAAACTCTGGTCCTGCTCCAACCTACTGACATCGAAAAGCGGCCCAAATTTTGCTTACTTTGGCCATTTTCATGGTCTCCTCATTTGCTTTAGGTTACGTGGCTGATCCCATCATCAACCTCTATCTCGACCCTTACGACACAATCGCTCATGGCTCACAACCATTGTTACCTCCAGATGAACCTGTTACATGGACCGAGCACTTCATCAAGGGCTTTGCATCTCTGGGCTTGGTTGGATTTGCCAAGTTTCTGCTTACTTTGAGTCCGTGGCAAATGTACAATATGCGAACCTCAGTTGGAGGTCGCACCACTGGTCGAGATAGGATGGCTCAGATCAGCTGGATCGCTGTAGCAGTCGGCATCTTGACCTTCACTTGGGTATGTCTGCTCTAAATCTCCATCGCGAAACTGGACTAACCTTGCTATCAGGCTGTTTGGAAAGGTGTTCGAGCCTGGAGTCGACGTGCTCTCGCCGCTGCATCAGAACGTGTCATGGACGTACCTGGTGCGAACGACGATGAGGATGACGAGTGATTTGATGTTGATCATTGTTGAGAACCCGCACTTCTTTAAAGTTGTCATGCCTCCGATTTCACCTCTTGGTGGAAACGATTCAGTGGCGTGGTGATCGAGTCTACTTGCGGAGATTGAACGCTTTTCAGGTTAATCTACTACCCAAACCGAACGTCTTGTTCACTTGGGTGGTGACTTGTGGGCACTGTCAACTTGTTTAAAAGGTAGCCAATCCGCCGTCGGCAACGAAACACCATGGCGGGATGGCTTCGACGAGATTGACACATCTCTTTTCTGGTTTGTAGAATCTACACTCTGTTCCAATCATACACTTTTGCAGAAAAATCATTGTCCATTGCTTCTGTGACTTGTCGGAGGTGGTGGTCGCTCCTGCCTCTTTGTCGTGTTCCGCAACAGGAAGCGCACGCTTCGAATTCAGTCCTTTGTCTACAGTCCATCGCCTTCTTCTTCCACAGCAGCAAACTCCTATACAAAGACAAGTGAGATGCCGCGCTCAGTATCATCGTTGCACTCACGCACTGCAACCAACTCATCATCTCAGCACAGTTCGGGTCCTTCTTCGATCAAGACTCCTTCAGCGCGCAGTCATGGCAGCACCACAGGATCTCTCTCAACCATCAACAGCGAGCCTTTCATTCATGCAGACGCACTAGACACGACCATTCAATGGATCCCCTCTTACTATCTGGACGACTTGTCACAGCATGGCTCCACTATCCGTGCGCCTCGTCGCAATGCACTTGTCCACACGCCATCTTCATCCATCTTCTCATCCAAAGTCAATCTACTGCCTCATGGGTTGATGCAACTGATCCGCACATCCAAACTTGAGCAGTCCTTGAAAGACATGCTATTGGCCATGGTCAGAATGATCGTCCACATGTCTCATCAGTTGTTTCCGTCTTCACACATCCTACGCGGAGATGTTGCGCGCGATGTGGAAACCATTTCGCAGGACATTTGCGACTTTCTGGATCTGGTTCTGGAGAAGCTCGAGCAGAGACTTGATGCTGCGAGCTCGGCGACAGATCAGCTATCTGATCATCACATGCCAGACGAGGTTGCTCTAGAGGAAGTTACCAGATGGATTGACATCATCGAGTACGCAGTGCATCTATCTGTCACGATTACAGCAAGCTGACACACCCTTAGCGGCCTACACAAGCCTACCCATGACGAAGCCAAGATCTTTCGTCGGATGGCTACCCTCTACGATGAATTTGTCTACATGCCTTTCATCCAACTTCATCGTCAGGAGCCAGAACACAACATGTATCTTCTCCTGGACACCTTCCTTGATGCCATCTTCATCCACCTACGTGCCATCATAGCCGCCGCTACCAGCGCCGACAAGCTTGTGCACGAAGTCGAGAAAACCTTGGACGCTGCTGCCATGGCACATGCAAACAAAGTCCCTAAACGCCATATACCCTCGCAGTCCATGCCTGTTACCTACAACCCTAGATCGTTCGCCTTACGCCAGAGAGAGAACATGTTGTGATACGGACTTGGTCTTCAATCCATCGGTTCATCGCCATCGGAGTGGTCTTCAACACAAAGCACTTTGGCTTTTACGAGGACATTTTCTACTTCCATCTGCTCAGCGTCAGTCAACCTTGTCCCGGCGAAACAACAGGAATATCTTACAAGTTCACCTCTTTCTCCTCCCTGCTTAATCAGTGCTGGGGACACCACACATCTGACATCCTTTGTGATACCATCGCTGTCCTGTTCGTCCATCAAGTCTTCCATCGCGGTGCCCTCGAACTCAAGGGCGTCTTGGTCAATAGGTTGTGGCAAAAAACACCGATACGTAGCACGCTGACTCCCCAGTATTCGGGCCAATGAGACAGCGTGCTCAACTAATGCGCTCAGGGTGCGTTTTTGCTCCTCCAAGATGGCCGATCCCGTTAATGCTGACATGGTTTTGCAGATTTTCTCTACTATCTGTACCTGTGCTTTCGCTTGTGAAATTCGATAGCGCTCCTTCAACTCTTTATCTTGCTGCAAAAAGGCATATGTCATTGCTCGCCATGTGTTGAAGGCTGCTGTCAAAGCTGGAAGATGATCAGTAAACGAGATTATGCAATAAATCAATCGCAAGAACATACATTCCATTTCCCAAGCGGCCGAGTCCAAGCCCTTCAACTCTTCTGGTAGTCCAAAGAAATGTGCATCGAAGATTGGCATAAGCAGATGCAACACTGTGGCTTGGAAAGTGAAGATTTTCATGCTCGTATCAAAAGTAGCATAAAGCTTGCACAGTGACTTTGCTTTCTGCAGAGCTGCTATCTTTTCGAATCTGTGAATCATCCTCCCTGGATCTGTAAAATGTTAGCATCAACTGGAGGAGGTTCTACAGAACACATACCAATCTTGACCTTTCGGAAACTGCTGACACACCAGTTTTGAACAAGGTGATTGAGTTTGTTCATCATGTCCAGGATTTCTTGATCACTAATATCTTTTTGCTCTCCTGAGCGAGCAGCAACATCTGTCTTGAGCTCGAGCAACTGTTTCCGTAGTGCTTCTACTTGTTTGCTTGCTGTTTGAGCTCTTTCATCCGTAGCTCTGATTTTGTCGTCTGCGCTCCTTGCGGTATCTTTAAAAGCTCGAGCTCTTTCGATACTTGCTTCAGCCTCTTGTAATCTTGAGGCTACAATGTCGTGTTCATTGACAACAGCCACGATTCTTCGCTCGTACTCTGCTTTTTGGACCTCGTCTCTTCGTCTGAGTTTGTCTGCTAGTCTGTCGACTTTTGATTGCAAGCCAGAGGTTTGGATGTGTAGAGACGCTTGCATCTCGGTGCCTTCTTCCAGACGCTTAGATAGCGTTGTGAGTATTTCTTCGTCCTCGTTGCAGCGACTGCGCAAGGCTTCGATTTCCCGTCGTAATTCGGCATTGCGATCGAGTTCGCGCTGCAGTCTGGTCGAGAGAGTCAAAGAGATTGGCATAGAGGACATGGATTGACATCTTCTGTCACTCTGCAGCCATGCCTTGTCGCCATGATGAGAAGCCGGCCGTGTCAAAGTCGGTGATTTCGGACTTGGATAAATGTATTCCTGATTCGAACATGCCTGAGCCAATTGCTCAAATCTGCCAACGAGATTGGAAACTCGCTTTTTTGTGGTCTCTGATCGTGTCATCTTTTCGATGTTTGGAGACGAGTATCTTTGTTGGATCAAAGGTCGACAACCCGCAAAGTCTAGAGACAGCGAGGAGCAAGGTACATTCATAGACATTCGGAAGGTAGAAAAGGGCTCAAAAGGCAATGGATGGTGTGGATATTACACAATGGGGAAAAAGGCTTACAATTAGAAGCCTGCTTTTCCGAGTAGTTGTTAGCCTTACGATGCTACTTCGTTCCGCTGCTACCGCTTGCTCTGCACTTCTGACAGGGAAATGCTGATGCAAAGATCACTATTTAACAAATACTGGACCGAGGAGAGAAGAAGGTGGTGAGGCAAGTTTCAGGCACAAGGAGTTCAGGTCGCAGAGCTGAAACTCGAAGCTTTATGGTCTGTTAAAGTCTGTCCTTATGTGCGGCTGGCTCTGTCTGACATGGAGAATCTGGGCACTCGCCTGCCTACTAGAGGAGCTCTTGGTACAGACGAACCCGCCGAAGGGCTGTTCTACTTAGTGATGCATCAGTCAGAAGAGGCTTACAGCCAAGGATGGTGATGCTGTCGACAGGCACGAACCCGAAGCTGCGGCTCTCCAGACAACCGAAAGAGGACAAGATCATCACCAAAAGATGTCCGAGACAAGGCAGGGTGACTGGCGGGCATGTGGGGCAATGCCCGGTCGGGAAGATTGTCTGAGCCAGCTCTCCCTCCCGCGTTACACCACTTTTGTAACAAGAGCAAATGGTTTCGGACTCGGACAAGGGGGAGAAATACATGCTTTCTGACTGCCGCTGTTAGAGAGGAGAGCGTCTGCGGCTGCACAGTGCGTGTTTCCAGACTCTGCGGGCGTGTCTCTCTCTTCAGCTGCCGAGTCGGAGGCAGGGCTCCGCTGCTGTCATGTTGGTACCGCTGTTTGACTGCTTGCTGATATTGGGCTGGCTGCAGTTGCTGTTCTCGCCCTCTGCTCCTTCCCTCGTGGTCTTCCACTTTGAGAGTTAAGGTTGATGCGAGCTTCTTTCCTTGTCCGTCAGTGCTTGTCATAATACCAACTCTCTTTTCCACATCTTGTCTGCCGTCTCTATTGCTGATCTCAGCTGCTTGCCCGGGCTTGACTAATTGAGCCTTTTGTCCTTCTGTTGTCTTCTCCCGGTGTCTCTTGGATATACCTAGTCTGTGACTGACGCTGCGTTGGCGACGCTCGTTCCTCTTTCTCCTCGACAACCGTGGAAGCATCTCTGTACAATGGCTGGACCCAACGTTAGCTTCACAGCCCCGACGCTGGCCGTCAATGGCGGTAGCAATGGACATATCCAAGTCACATCCGACAGAATCATCGTCGGAGTTGACTTTGGTACTACATATTCTGGGTAGGTGGTGCATCTCTCCACGGGAGGCTTCACAGCTAACAGCTTCACAGTGTGGCAGCAGCCTACAGTGCGAATCCCGACGACATCGAGATCATCAAGACGTGAGCAAGAACAACTACCCACAGGCAAGAAAGAGCGAGAACTGACTCCA
>JALPCE010000027.1:0-137542 GCA_026538705.1 Aureobasidium sp. GC_Fusr_1 | reverse complement strand
TTTGCGGAGAGCACGGAGGCGGTAGGGGCGCCATCGTCGCGGCGGATGAGGGCTGAGAGGCGGGACAGCAGGTGGTGCAGTGCTGTGGTAGGAGTAGAGATGGTGGTTTCTTCATCTCCGTCCTCGTCTTCTGCATCTGCTGTTTCGTCTTCTTGCTCTTCCTCCTCTTCGTCGTGAGAAGCGGCAGCAATGCCGTTTCTGGTGAAGGGGGTTGGATGTTCCCAATCCACGTGATCGGCACTGTAGCAACGACCCAAGAAGATCAAGTTGCGCACTGTTTGACCGACCAATTGCTCGCTGACATTGCTGAAACGAAGGGTTCTCAGGCCTGCAGCACACAGTTCGTGAAGTTCCTTCGTGGTGACTTCCATCTTGCTGTTTGTGTACAGAGGCAAAGCAGCAAGACCTTCCTCAGTCTTGGAGGCGCAGTTGCCCATATCCGCAAACAGTAGACCAATAAGACGAGCAGAAGAAAGCTTGACCCACGCATGCGGGAAAACAAGACACTTGAAAATGTTTGTCCACGATGCCTTTGCGGCAGGAGCGAGCGAAGTGGAAGGCGCCATCTCTGCCATCTTAGCAAACGCCTGCAAGGCATAGTACAGCAACTCCCAGTCTTCGGTCTCGACGTCTTCAGGGTCCAAAAGCTTGGATACTTGTTTGAAGAGGAAGGAAGTCTCCTTGGCGGTTGCCTTGCCGTGGCCAATGTAGATGGTCCAGCACTGCAGAGCAATGCGACGAAGCAGCAACTGCTCATCCTGCTCCAACCACGTGCGCATCAACGCCACAAAGTTCTTGATGCGTTCTTCGTCGGCGCGATCAAGGATCTTGCTGATCAATGCGCCAGCCATCTCGCGACATTCGGGAGAATCGTCATTGACCATCATCATGACCAATGGCACGAACAACATACTCGACAATTCTTGCACGAGATCTCCTTGAGTCTTTGCCAGCAACAGATGCAGCAATTCAAGGACGGACTGTCTTCCTTCGACATACTTGTACTCGAGGTTCTGGACCAAGAATGCAATCTGCTTGTTCAAGCGACTACCTGCTTGAGGATACTCCATCATGAATGCAAAGTAGACGCCACGAGAGAGATCTCTGGCACTGCGGGTCTGGTTGGTCACCATGATAGTGGCCACAGAGTCCATGACCTCGTAAACTTCAGTGATGATGATCTTGCGTGCTACAACAGCCTTCAAGAAGTTAAAGATGACACCTTGGCGATCAGGCTCCTCGAGATCGGGCTTTATTCTCTTCAGCACATAGGCCATGTCGTTCTCCTTGATCTTGATGTCTGGTCTGTCACGAAGAATGGCTGAGATCAGCTTCAACGAAGATTGAGCCAATTCGGTGATAGTGGAGGGCGCAGCTCTCAAAATCTTGACTGCTTCTGCTGCGTAGACTGGTCCATTCGACACAATCTGCGGCGATGGCACCCTGATGATAGAAGTGAGCAGACGGACCGATGCCATCTGGACTTCCTCTTGTCCACCGATCAAAGCGTCACCCAAGATTGGCAAGAAGCCTGCAAGGTTAGCCGGCGTCTTGAGCTCATCGTGCTTCTGCAAGACAGCGCGGACGAGATCCAAAGCGAATCTAGTGAGCTTGAAGATGTATGAGCTCGTTGCTCCCTTCTTGCCAGACTTGTTGGCACTCTGCATCTGGATGAGATACTTTCTGATCTTGTAGTCCTCCATGACAGGGCGAGTCTTGGCCTCAGCAGTGGCAGCATAAACCTTTTGGATGACTTCATAACCAAAGATGAGAATGTCTCTGTCCTTGACAGACAGGTTCTGACTGGTGCCCAGACCGATACGACGCAGAAGCTCATCGATCTTCTTGACAGTCTTCAGATCCAACTTCTCCAACAGCAAAGATTGAATAGGTCTGATCAGGTCACCAAGATGAGAGGTGGTCGTGATTTTGGCAATGAGTTCAGCAGAGTCATAACTCTTGCTGCTCTTCACTTCCTTCATCTTGCTGATATACTCCTCGGCATCCTTCTCTTGACCAGCGACACCAAAGATGTCGTCCATGACGACGGCAATGATATCATTGATACAGTGGTCGAGGTCGCCAGCTTCTAGGGAAGCAATGTTGTCGACCAGAATTGAGTGCATGGTGAAGGACATGACGTGAAGCTGGTAACCACGCTGCAAAGCACTACGCAATTCCTTGATGACGAACTGGAAGTAGGATGGACCAAGGATACCAGTGATCTCGGACAATGTCTTTCTTGTCATGTCTCTGGCTTCAGCTGCTTTACTACGAAGAACGTGGCAAAGGTCCATCAGCACAGTGGGAAGTCTCAAGGCGTGTTCGGCAACAGGAAGAACACGGATAAGCTTGACCACAGCGACACCTACAGGAACACGCAGACTGACCGTCGACTCGTCCTTGAGATGCAGGAACTGGGTCAATGGGGGCAGAAGCTGCTTGTTGATCTCATTAGACAACTTCTCCTCTGAGGGCAAGGTCGCAGCAAGTGGGCTCAGTGTTGAGTCACCGTTGGTGGTCGGCTTAACTTCATCGTCAACTTCCATAGCAGTGCTCTTGTTGCGAATGGACTCGGAAGCACGATCCAGAGCATCAATGACACGGCTGACAATCCTGAGTACAATCTTCTGTAGCTCCTGCTTGCTTTGGATGTAGCTGACAAATCTTCTCAGGGTTGACCTATACAGCTGCCAGTCCAAACATCCAGAGAGGGCACCGACTGTGTTGATCGTCTCGGCAGACAAGTTGTGAGCACCATCATCACCAGCAGGATCAAAGATGAAATGTTCCAGAAGTGGAATGAAGAACAAGCTGACGTTGTTGCTCGATATGACACCAGCATGAGCCTCTTCCGACAGTCTTCTAAGAGCACGAAGTCTGCGGTGCTGTTGAATATGCAGGATGTTGTTGAAGAACGAAGCTTCTTCGTCGCCCTCAACAAGCAGACTAGCCATGTCGTTGACTGCATCCCAAGACGAAAAGTGCTTGATTATGTGAGCCAAAACTTGAAGATACTCGGATCTGACCAATTCTGAGGGGTCACGCATGCCACCTTGCAGACCGCTGTGTAGTCCGGAGATGGTCAAGGCCTTGAACTCCTCGTCCTTGAAGTCGCCGTTCACGCTTGCTACCTCGATGAATCTTCTCAAACTGTACGAGGCGCTAGTTCTGATTGCAAGTTCGTCATTGTCTCTGATGAAGTACAGCATGCTGTAGACAAGAGGTTGCCATTGCATAGCAGTGAAGGTAGAATACTTGTCTTCATTGATGGTGCTGAAGGCAATTGCACGGCGTTCGAAATCGGGCTCATCAAGTCTTGACGCCGAGAACGAGTTCAGGTCCTCACAAAGAGAAGCAACGTAAGAGAGTTCCTTCCTTTCGTCGGCCAATTGCTTGACAACAGCAGCAAGAAGCTCTCTGCTCTCACGATCCTTGAAGTAACCGAAGAGCGGGCATAGTGTTGAGTAGACCTGGTTGAAGCGGACCTCATCTTTGTTAAGTTCAGCACCAGGGATAAGATGGAACAAGGTTTGCAGCAAATCACGCTTGGTAGTGAAGTGGACAGTCTTGGAAGGCTGGCCAAGCAGGAAGATCGAGACGTCGACAACATCACGGATGTTCTCAACACCAGTGACGAGGGGTGCGAGACGAGAGACACACAACACGCTTGAGTCGAGGATATCCTTGGGAGGGCTCTGTCTCAAAACAGCACCAAGCCTGACAACGAACAGACTTGCACGTGGTCCTAGAATAGATGCACGTGCTTGGTCCTGCTCTTCGGTGGTGTCAATGTTCATGTCAGCATCCTTTGAACGGCGTGGCTGAATGGTGTCCAACAGACGTCCGATGATGTGCTCAATAATGAATGACTTGACTTCGTTCTTTGCGCTGGGAACCACAAGACAGTCTGCAACGGCATTGAGAGTTTGTGGGAAGAACTCGATCAAGTAGTGGCAGGTAGCCAAGGAGCTGGCCCAGGTTGAGAAGAGACGGAGGAAGGCAGACACAGACTGTGCAGTCTCGATGGGGAGCTTTTCCAAACGAGGGCCTACCAAATCGCTCATGACGACCTTGGCGTAGCTGTGCCAAGAGACTTCAGTACAAGACGAGAAGACCTGGATCAAACAATGGAAGCCAGCTTGACGAATTGCACGGTCAAGAGAAGTCTGGGATTCATCCTCGATCGGGAGCTCTTCGTCAGAGTCGATAACAGTATGCGACTTGGAAGCCTTGAGCAGACAGAGGAGTACAGCATCGGCAATCTTTGTTGCATAGCGGTCCAATCTGTTGCCGAGAGTGTGTACCATATCATCCAGCATGTTCAACAAACCAACTTGCTTTCTAGGAGCAACAGCAAACTTGTCCACAGCTGACTGATTAAGCTCGCCGTTCTGGATGGGCTCCATTGTGGCCAATGAGCCCAGAGAGATACTCAAGAACTGTCCAACGATGTCTGCAGGGAAACGAGCAAGAGCAACGAAGATGGCTTTGCGACGAGTCTGTTGTCCACGTTTACCACTTGCTGAACCAGCTCTTGTCACTGCTTTACCGTATAGAATGCGCAACAGGACGGGCATAAGCTCTGGGCAGTCGGCACTTCGAATCGCATCTCCCTCCTCCTCGAGGCGAAGGAACACAGAAACCTCTTCTCTGAATCTCGCATCATCGAGGAAGTTTAGCAGATGTTCCTGATACTTGATGACACTAGGAGTCTTCCAAGCAAGAATAGCTTTGAGAGTCGACTTTTGGATCTCGTTGTCACCGTTGGTGAGGAGGTTCAGCAGAGCCTGGTAGACTTCAGTTGCTTTGAACAACACTCTGGGATTTTGGAACTGCGCGAAGACGCCGAGCATTGCTTTCTGGTCCTTGCGACCCCAGTGACGGGTACTTCCAGTTTCTTCTTGCTCTTGCGCTTCGCTCTCGTCGCCGGCCCATTCGAGCAAGACAGGGACGAGGAGTCGCGATCGCTTCTCTGCCAATTGTGGCATGGAGTTCAATGCGCGGAGTGCCTGTGACCGTTCGGAAAGTGAAGCTGCAGCTGTCTGGACATGATCTCTCTTGAACTGGTTCTCGATTCCTTGGTTGAGGTCTGCGAAAAGAGACTCTGAGATCTCAATGTCCCTCTCGATCTGGTTCATATTGGAACACTCGAAATCGGAGCTGACGTGGCTGATGCTCCTGTCTTGTGTTGTCTCCGGCTGCAATACATCTCCCTCTGCATCGGTATGACCCTGAAGCCATTGTGTGATGGTGCTCGTGATGATTTCTTCCGCGTTTCCGTGTTCGGTCATCTCCTTGAGCGCAGCAATAGAATCCTCCCAAGCTTGCGCGAGGTGAATATGTAGGAGACCAAAGCAGTACGTGGGAATAGCTTTCGCTAGGATCGTATCAGAGAGTACATCAGGGTATCCGAGAGCCAGTCGGCGAATTTGGGACGAGATGAAGCGAGCTGTCTGTACGCTTGGGGGAGTTTCTTCGATCGAAAGCGCGTGTGTTAGTAGTTCGGGAACATCTTGCTGTCTCTTCTCATAGATTGTTCGCAATATCCGTAGTCCAGAAAGTCTAAGGTCGTGGCTAGGCGTCTTCAAGCATTCAATTAGATTGCCAATTAGAGAATCCATCTGGTCGCCGGTAAAGGCGATATCGGCTTTCTGGAGAACCGAATTCAGAGCAGTCCAGTAAGGTACAAGCTTCTTGCATCGAGTCGAGGCAGAGCATAGAGCTTCTGCAAGTTCCTTGTCCTGCAGGCCTTCGCTGAATTCATCCGAGATGTATTGGAAGCCTTGGCCCAGAGCAAAAAGATCCCAACCTCCAATCTCAGTAGATGATGATTTCGCTGCGGATTTGAGCAAGTGAAGAATGCTGGCCGCAATCTGCTTGCGTGTTTCTGGGTCTCCCTGGGATATTCTCAATACTGCTAGATGGCCATTGCTCATGTGCAGCGTCTCGTCGTCTTCCAGTAGCGATTTTCCTTGGGCCTTTTGCAGACGCTGTAGCATGACCTTTTGCCACTCAAGAGGACATTGCAAAGGTGTTTTGGCAAATGTGTTCTTGCGAGATAGAGATGGGAGCATTGCGCAAAGTGCCATCTCGTTCTCTTTCCAGTGGTTCACGATGAACTTTTGGAAGATAGGCAGAACAAAGCTTTGGAACCGCTCCTGGTTAAGCTCTGCGAAAATGTTACAGAAAGGTAAAAAGTGGCCAATCCACTTGCCTCGGCTGATGGTGTCGAGAATAGCAAGCTCCTGAAGAACTGCATCGAAAGGCCCGTAATTAAGTACCACGGCCAGCGTGTTGAGAAGTGCAGTTGATGTATCTGAGTCAACATCCTTGGTTGCTTTGTCGGCTTTCTTGATCATAGTCGTCACGCGCTTGACGTACGTCGGCCAGTCCGAGATTCTGCTTCCTTTACGGACGGATGCGGCAGTGAAAAGGAGAGTGTTCGCTGCATCCAGGTTCTCGACTGCGTCGTTGTCGTTCGGGTCGGTAAACTCGAAGATAGCCTCCTGGACGGATTCGAAGGTTTCCGGGGTGGTGTGATGTACGACACTGATCAAGGAACCTCTCAAAATCTGGAGGGACCTGCCCTTGAGGAATTCTGAGTGGTTAGCATTGAAGCAGAACCTGGTCAAGCATTGCAAGACAGTGTTTCCTCCTGAATGGAGGGTTCCTTGTACACCCTTGATGGATTCTGTGAACAGAGTCATCAGACCCTGCGAATACAGATCGTCCGAAGCGGTCTCGTTCGAGGCAAAGTCGTTGAGCATGTGCTCGACGATTGTTTCCAATGGTTCCTTGCTCTTGTGATATGTAGTTCCCGCTTTTCTGACCAAGAAGCTCATTGCCTCTGCAGCGAATCGAATGACATAGGGCTTCTGCTTTTGCTTCCCTAGATACGGCGATAGAAGATCGTACAAGGGTCGGAGGTCGGGGACTAATAGGCGTGAGAGGTACTTGAAGAGCCAGGCGAGACAGGTGAATGCCCACTCGACAACCTCGGGCTCTGCGTTGCTGGCTGCGACATGTGCGACAGTTGCGACGGCTCTTTGAAAGTGCTTCTCGAATCGGACGTCGAGGTCGTGTGCGAAATGCGACATGAGGGCGAGCAGGGGTTCGAGCGACATGACATCTCCCTTGGTGATGTAGGTAATCAGGTTGTCCATGATGGCCTCCTCGTGGAAGATGACCATGGGCAGACTATCGGAGACGTTGTAGACGTGTTTGGCGAAGGTCGAGAAGTTCTCGGACAGGTTGAGGTCCTTCCATTCGTCCAGGGCAGTACGGAAGTACGAAGACTCTCCTTCCAGTTCATGGGCACCCTCTGCTCCTACTCCGCGACGAGTGCGACGAATGGGATCGATCTTCATCTTCGAAATCCTCTGGGCGAAACCTTCGAAGTGGTGTCGTCGACTTGAGGGTGTCGATTTTGTCTTCCTTTGTGTTTTGACGACCTTAGTGGCCGTCTTGGCCGACTTGGGCCCATTTGAGGCGGTATTCCTCAACATGCCCGCCATGTCGTGGTTGTGAAATGCTATGGCAAAAAAGTTGGTGCAACTTTAGAACTTTCTTCGAAGATGCGCCAGTAACGCGCCAAGAGCGTGGGGAAGGTGGCTTGACTCTCGAGCACCAGCCACAGTCAGTGCCTGTCTCGACTCCGTCAAATCACGTCAAAGCACTTTTGCTTTCTCTTCCACTTCAATTCAATCCTTTTTGAACAACAATGGTGTCGAAGATGTATGTGTCAATCAGATCTCATCTTGAAAGCCCAGCTGACAAATCACAAGTGCAGTCGTCGGCTCAGTCAATGGCCAAGTCTCTGCAGTCTTTGGCAAATTATCAGCATTGCATGCTAAGAATGCCTTTGCATTTGCTATCATCACTGGAGATTTGTTTGCGGATCCAGTGAACCCCAGCCCTGAGGAGGCTAGTCAGCTCGAAGATCTGCTCGGAGGCAAGATTGACATCGCTCTACCCGTCTACTTTGCTCTCGGCAAACGTGAGTTGCCTCTTAAGGTCCAGGAGAAACTAAGCGCCAACGCCGGCGAGCTATGCTCAAATCTCTACTTCCTTGGCCGGAGGACCACTGTCAAGACATCCGAAGGTGTCAAGATTGTCGCTCTAGGTGGTGCTCACGTGGACGCTGTTTCAGATAAAGCCTTGATCACAGAGTTCAGCCCCAGTCACACCCCAGAGGATGTCAAGGTATTGCGAGGCGCGAACACGGCCGACATCTTGGTGACGAGCGAATGGCCTGCTGAGATCCGTACGGGCTCCAACACACCCTACACTGGTGAAGAAGCTGTTTCGCAACAGGGTGTTGCAGACCTCTGCACTGTTCTAAAGCCTCGTTATCACTTTTCATTCTCGGACGGCTTCCTAGAGCGCGAGCCATTCTTCCACGCTCAAGGCGAAGATGACAGCGGCTACCAAGTAACTCGTTTCATCAGTTTGGCGCCTTATGGAACCACTGCTAAGCAGAAGTGGATCTACGCATTTACACTCGATACTTCTGTGGCACCCACTGCGACTGTGCCGTCAGGCGTCACAGCGTCTCCATTGTCATTCGCAAAAAAGCGCAAGGCTGTGGAGTCCCAAGCGCACTCATTCTCGCGCTTCTCTGGCGGCAGCGGTGATGGTGGTCGGCAGAGAGGACGCAACAAGCGTGCTCGACCCAATCCGAACCCTTCAGAATGCTTCTTCTGTCTTTCAAATCCCAATATCGCGTCACATCTAATTTCCTCGATCGGCGACAGCGCATATTTGACGACAGCCAAAGGTCCTCTTCCAACATCCAAGACTTTCTCGGCGCTAGGCTTTCCAGGCCACATGTTAATAATCCCGCTCGAACATTCACCGACTCTGGCTTCAATACAGGATCAAGACTCCAAGAAGGCTACCATTGCAGAAATGCATCGCTATCGACTTGCATTGCAAAGTATGCTAGCCAAAAGATCGGAAGGTGCTGCTGAAGCAGATAAGCTCGGTGCGGTTACGTGGGAGATTAGCCGTATGGGCGGCATTCACATCCATTGGCAGTTCATGCCGGTTCCGCAGGACGTTATCAAGAAGGGATTGGTGGAAGCAGGATTCAAGGTCGAAGCTGAGAACCAAAGCTATCCGGCGTTCGAGTCGTCAAGTGTCTCGACTGATGTAGCAGCCGAGGGTGATTGTTTCAAGGCTACCATATGGGATGGAGCAGAGGAGAAGACTATGATCCTTCCTCTAGATTCGTCGTTCAGGTTCGATCTACAGTTTGGACGAAGAGTTCTTGCCAAACTGCTTGGTCTGGAAGGTAGATCGCATTGGCAGGATTGTGATCAGAGCGAGACGGAGGAAAACACTGATGTCGAGGCCTTCAAAGCTGCGTTTGCTTCATTCGACTTCTCGCTCGAAGCGTAAAAAATCTCATGATATAGATATAGGACATGCAAATCTTGCTCAAAGCAGTTGGATATATTCCCCTTTTGGAGTTCTATTATGACTTCTGAGTTACATGAGCGTACTCAAATGCAACTCATCTATGCATTGCCATCATTCCGAACACATGTTCACTCCGCGTGCTCGATTGACAGACGCAGAGACCCATCACGTATCCGCATTGAGCCGCCAATGCAGCGATGTGCTCGACAAGCGCGATTGACCAATCAAGGAATAGAGCAGCTATTACGATATTTGGACAACATGCAGGGCCTAATCGATAATACAATCAACCCATCGATAGAAGTATAGAGACGACGTTGAGGAAAAAAGATTGCCTCGAACACTCAACAAGGTACATGGAAATACGAGATAACAGATAGACGTTTGCAGCCTTGTAGCAAGGTTCCGGTGACAGGTCCAGCACGCGCACCGATAGTATGCGGGACGATCGCCAAACTGCGAACAAGGTACACAGCACGTGTGGAGCCGGGAAGCGACCAGCAGGCGGCAGCACTTTACGCAAGGGTGGTCAGTGTGATGGTGGGTTGTTAGAGGCCGACCTACCGCATGACCCAGCGCGCATGGCTTCAAGCGGCGTTTGCATGTCACACCGCACTGATCGCGGCTGCTGTGGACATGGTGGTCATGTGGGTCTGTTGTTGTTGTTAATGACGAGTGTGATGAGAGGAGAGCCGGCGCAAAAACAACAATCAACAACTCGAGCTGTCACCGATGGGAAGGGTCTGTAAGCGACGGTCGATTGAGGGTTTCTGTTGACTACGAGTCAAAGCTGTGGAGAGATCGATGTACAAAAAAAGCAAAAGAAGCAAATCGACGGGAGCACGGACGGCCGAATGAATTGAATCAAGGTCGTGGCGCACAGATCCGTGGGTGGAGGAGGCAGTTGCAGTCGCAGGGTGGGCGTTCGCGCCTTCCGCTTCCTGCTCACCTTCTCTGTTTCGCTCCTTCTCTCTCTTGTCACTCGCTCGAAATCGACACGCCTTTCGCCTACCACTTCACTTCTCCTCAGCGACACTCACGTTTGCGCCTTGCTGTTTATTCTCCAATCCGACGCTAGATGGCCGATTGACCCGACACGCCTATCGCGTCCGCTCCCGCTTTGTTGTTGTTTCCGCACGCGCATCCGGCCCTCAATCGCGACCGCTGCCGCAACTATCCTGCATCTCGAACGTTGCCAGCCTTAGACGTCAAACAACCACAACACTCGCTGCCCCTGACGCTCGCTCCCGACTTTTCGTTGCTATCGCGCATCGATTACGACTGTTTCGTTTGTTGTTTAGCTGCGCGCAATCAGACGCCATGGCTTCGCACAAGCCAAGCGTCTCCGTCACCCTCCCTCGCGACTTCAAGTTCTCCCACGACGACATTGAGACACCACAAACACCAGCAAGACCTTCCACTGCGGTGGACTCCTTCGATCTCGAAGCGCCTGCGCTTCCCAAGCAGACGTTCAAACTGCGACGTCGTCCACGCGACCAGCAGACTGGCGCAATGGATGAAGCCCCCATCCTGCCCAGTATCGAGATGACCGAAGCAAATGAGCCGGCTCACCACACTTCTACCTACTTCATGTCGACTCCGGGATATCTCGCGCCACGTGCTGGACACCTACGCCTCTCGTCACCACCAAAGACGCCTGCATCGCAGGTAACATCCTACAACATCGACACAACAGATGCCACCGAGTGGTCCATGTTCCACCCTATTCACCTCAACGATATCATCCAGCGACCTTCTTCGGCCCTCTCGACATTCTCTGACTCTTCCGCGACATCTCACGGAAGCAGCTTCGACTCCAAATCTTCCTTCGATGCTGGCAGCTGCACAAGTCCTGAAAGCGACATTGGCGATCCCTTTGCCTTCTTCGAACGCAAGTCTGGAGCACCCGGATCAACCACTCCCTCCAGTGGATTTCCCAATGCCAAGCGTGTCAAGACAATGCGCCATCCTCACTTCAGTCCCGAGATGGACAACCATCTCTGGTTCACCTACATGAGCTACGTCCAGGATCCGAGGGTCACTCCGTTTAAGATGCTACCTGGCACCTCACCACCTCTGGGCGTTTGTCACCGTGTTGCACGAGAGGCAAAGGCAACTTGGAGATCAAACCGCTTGTCATGTGCTCCTCATGGCATTCCACGCATCTCCATTCAGTGTGCCGACTCGTCCGACCCTGTCAGTCCATCTGATGCCATGGACCAGTCTACTCCAACCGCCGCGTACTCGCACAATCCCGTCGCACTCAAGTGGCCGCGCTCCGAGGGCGCCACGCGTCGTCGTCTGCGTGACTTGTGCAAGCGTAAGCCTTCTCTCTCCGCTCACTACATGAGGCTTTTGCGCACTCGCAGCCCCTCCCCCTTTGAGTCTTCCAGCAGCGTCAGTGCTAGTAGCAGTCCGAACCAGCCGCTTGCCCCTGTTGCTCAGCCCCCTACTCCCCAGCCTTCGTCGTTCTCCAGTCGCGATCTAAATGTGTCGCTGGCCGAGGCCACCGCTCCTTCGATGCAGCCAGATGGTCTGCTTGCTCAACTTCACAAGCGTACTCCCCAGGCCCCGATGGCTCCTCAGCAGCGTCGTGGCTCGGACTGGTATGCTCGCATCGGGCGTTCTGGGGCTCGTGCTGCTCATCAGAAGAGTCAGTCCTTGCAGCTTGGTTTGGGCTTGGGCTCCTCGTCTGGTATGCAGTCAAACCCCTTTGAGCGTGGTAGCATCCTCGCCTCACCATTCGATGACAGCGAACCATCGCGTCAGAACTTCTTGGAGAACATGAGCAAGACGCAGTCTCTCGGACGTGCCTTCTTGAATAACAACAACAACCGCCTGACAGATGCTGGCCCCTCATTGCGTTCTCCATTCCCACTTGACGGCCCCATGCCGAGTGTCAAGTCCTTGAAGCGCAGATTTGGTGTTGACGATCAATCTGCTTCTCAACAGCCATCGTTGGAAGATGTCTTCACCGCTCCTCCTGCATCTTCCAACCATCCTATGCGCAATCGTGGCTTCAGCTTGAGTGCTGTTAACGGTATGGCTCAGAATGCCAACAACGGATTCCCTGAGCTATTCACGCCTTCATCGTCAACTGCCGATCACAAGATGGGTGAAGCTTCGGACAGGCTTAATCCACCAAAGCTTGCTCAGCCTCCCAGGCTTGGCTCTCCATTCTCGGGTGGTGTCTCGAACAATCGTTTCAACACTTTCCCACGCCGCTTCACGCCACGCGAAGCGGGACTGGCTGAACAACCCTTCGAGGAGCGCAAAATGTCGACAGGATCCCAGCCCAACTCATGACACAACTTTACTTCTTATGTTTCGGAAAGGCTGTCTCCATATTTCATGCAGGCACGGTAGACGAGACTTGCCTACGGATCAGCGACAAACATTTGACCACGACTTCGACGAACGAATCTGATGAAGGAGATCATTGAACTTTCCTCTATACGATTTCTTCTAATCTGTCTTTCTTTTTTTCTCACTGACAGGCCAAGCAACAGTGTACTTCAACCCTCTGACGCTGGCCTTCCATTTTACTCTCATTCCGGAGCGCTTCTCTTTTCTTGTTTCCTCTCATTGTTCTTTCATTGTCTTCTTTCCTTATACTGTCCCTCTGACGAAGCAACGAGACCGGAGACCCAAGCAACGCAACAATTACACAAACGCATAGTACGGCGGTGCACGGACGGGGTGTGACGGCGAAAAGCTGCTTTCATGGGTTGTTTTTTTGTCTTTGTTTTCTTATGACTTCTCTTTATTTCTAAATCATGTTGGCGGAAACCCTTTGATGTTTGCACATTGCACACTGGAGGACTTTCTTCTCAACTTGGCACCCAACGACACAAAAAAAAGGCGCAATGGAACGGGTGTGTATTCCTGGTACTCTGACAATGCATTTGGGGGTGTGGGATGCATAAGGCGGCCTTGGGAGTTTCTTTTTCTCTTTTTTTTCCTTGATTTTCCTTGTTGCGTTGTCTCTTTTCCTTCTGGGGTTCCTAAGGTTTCACGCTCTTATACAGGTCAGGGGTCCGATTCGATCTGTTGACGAGATGAATTACAAATTTCTTCTTTCTGGAAATTTTGTTGATTGTGTTTCCCCTCGGTCCTTTCCCTGTGTTGTTCGTTCGTTCTCCTCGATCTTCATGGAAGAGTCGAGCTTGCTCCAGATGATTCTTTGCTTACGCTCTACTGCAGCGAGCCTTGCTTGCCTGGACTTTCTTTCAGGAAAAATGCGTGTAGCGATCCATCGTATGTTTGATGCCGTAGGGCTTGTACTTGCGGTTTTTCTTCTGCTCTGCCGTTTCTTCGTCCTTCTGTGCTGGTGTCGAGAGTTTGGCATTGCATAGTTGGATCCAGAAGTCCTCTTTTGGTGCTGAGTGTTTGGGTTCGGATGGACAAGTCATAGGGGGCGAGTCTTTTTTGGACGACGAAGCTTTTGAAGGAATGTTGTGTTTTGAGAGGAGAGTGTGATTGAGACGATGATGGTAAGACATGATATAGGGATAGTGCTTTAGGTAAGGTGTGAGTCATGCTGTTTTTTTTTTGAGGATGTGATTGATATCACCACGAGTGATTGAACTGAGCAGATTCTGGTCGAAGTGGGGAGGCGCGATCGACGGTTGACAGTTTACCTACTTCAAATTCTATGCGTGCTCTCAGAGGTAATGTAAAACGATATGCAGCTATAAAGATACAGAAAGATGATCGATTAGAGGTGTGTCCAGAGAGAGCATCAACTCAGGATACCATGCTGTTTCTTGAAAGTACTGTGCACTTCTGTGATTACTTATGACAGAGTCCTAGATATGTGTGCCCACAGAGATCCTATAAGACAGAGGGCTTTCAATGGATATGAGCATGATATATGAACTATAAAAATGCACAGTTGTCTTGAGACAAGAGCTGTTGTCCAAGGAGAGCTCATGAAGATGAATAGATTCAATGGACGTTGCTCTATCTCTGGAAGTACTGTGCAATTCTACTGTTGTACTATGGTCTTGAAGGAACAGGGAGGCATCAAGGAGGAACAGATGTAAGCTTGGTTGATTTCGTACTCCTGAAGCCAGGCTGGTGACTGAAAGTAAGTGCCAACACCATCCAACACTATCTCAGGGGCGTGAATTTACCTTTCCCGTGTCACAGGCGGCATGCTTCTTACGAACACGTCTAGGAGAAAGAGCTATACACAGGTCACCGGGCGATGTAGCTGGGTCGTCGAGATAATGCTCTGTAGGCTTCTATCAGGCACCGCCGTCTCGGCAGCACCGAGAGTGGACGACGACGAGCACACGACGAACAGCAGCTTTAATTTCAGCTCGTTCACCTCCACAAAACTTCACCTTGTCCCTTCACCCTCGAGTTCTTCGCGGCACCACCCAAGCACACAACCAGCTACCGCAGACGACGACCTCCGGGTATCAGCACAATCAATCATGCCTTCACGTCTTTCTCAAAGTGATTCTGGAGCCGATTCCACCATGGCCACCAGCTGGAGTCTGTACCAAGACGCGGAGCTAAACCGCGAGTACACCCTTGTCGACAACGACGACACAAACGAACAGGGGTACGATGTCATCCCCGACATCAAGACCACTCTCATCGAGAGGAACCCCAAGAAACCTCCCCACCTCCTCGCCCACTATGCTGATGACCGCAGCTACATCAGAAAGCTCGCGGAACGCATGGAGTATTGGGTGTCCGACCCGGCCGCTCGACTCAGGGGCGGTAAGCAACGAACACCCGGTGAACGCAGCGATGAAGACCGGGCTGCTCAAAAGGAGGCCGAGGACGCAATCTGGGTCGCCGATATCAAGAGCGACATCCGATGTTTGTGGGACAACATGGGCGTCGGTCAAGATCTCCTGGATGACGAATTGCAGCGTTTGAGTGTGGCGTTCTTCTCTGGATGCCGGGAGATGCTCGAGAGGATCGAGGACGAGGGCCATGGTGTCGGCCTGGCTCGGTTTCAGACCACGGTGCGCACTCTTTTGGTCGAGCACGACCTGAAACTCTCAGGAGAGGGTATCAAGGTCATGAAGGAAATGGCCACCAACAAGCAAGCTCTCCGCAACCGTCACACCTTCAGCTTCGAAGAACAGAGGGACATCAGCAAGTTTGCTGCCCAAATGATGGATCGTTTGTCCAGATGGGAATGCGACCTTCTCCGCAAACACCTGTCCTCCACTATGACCCCTGAGCAGAGGTCAATCCACGTTCGCCACAACCTGGATCTTGTCCGTCGTTACTTCAACAACTGTGCCGTCAGATCGTTTGCTGAAGGCAAGATGAAGCTGATGGAAGAGGAATTGACAAGGCTTCTGAAAGAAGAAAAGGAGCGCAGCAGAAAGCTTTGGGGAGTGGATCTGGACCGTCAACAGAAGCATCATGAAGAACAAATCGAGCTTCTCAGAGAGCAGCTGGAGCGTCAGAAGTACTGAGACTCGTGATGGAACAAACGATTGGGGGTAGCATGGGTTTTGATATCTTTTCTCTGAGATGGCCTTGAGAAGGAGAGGGAAGCTCGAACGGAAGATGAGGGAAGCTCCAATGGAAAATGAGGGAAGCTGCTTTCTTGCAGCACAGCCGAGAATTCAAGGTTTTCTCATGCAACAAGCATTTAGAGAGAGAACAAGAAGACATACCCCTTTTCACAATCGCGATAAAACGAACCACTCTCCTTTGTTTGACACTATACATCCGTGACGTTTTTCAGTCACAAAAGGCATCATCCCCGTGTGCAAAGTATGTGGAATGTATAGCTATGAAAATGCACAATGGTTTCGAGAAACATGGCAGTATCCACTGAGAGAGGTTGCCTTAACAGGCTCTCTCTGGACAGAGTTTTAGTCTGGAAACATCTATGCAATTTTACAGCATACCATACCGCCCTCCATTGACGTAGGAGAGAGCTTGAAGGATGGTGAAGACAGATGGAAAGAGCTGCCCAACAATTGACGTTGGAGTCGGCTTTCGGCAGCAGGTTTCCGAAGAGAATCTGCCTCGTCACGAGGCACCTACCGCAGTGGAGTGCCGGTACAGGCATACGAGTATTCGACTTGGAACTCCGCACTCAGGAGCAAAGAAACTTGACAGCGGTTGGCTCGTTTCACGGATAGCTTCACGGCAATGTATAAAGTTCTGGATAAGCGTCACGCACCAAAGCAGTCGTTCCCAGCGCTGTGCCAACAAACTTTTGGAAGGAATATCTCGGCTAAGGTCACGCCGGATCTCGTTGTCGGGGGATGATCGACTTGGCCGAAACGCGATCTCGCAGTTCCTCCCTCTTCCATCTTGCTTCTCGCCTTGTCTTGCTACTTCCTTGGAATCACATCCAATCAGTCGATATCTGGAACCGCAAAGAAAATCAATGCGTCTCCGCAGGCAATTGGTCTACCATCATTCGCCTTTCTTTGAGCAATAGACACTCGTCATGGATACCAACATGGAAAAGCAACAAAAGCCACATGAACAGCATATCACTGAAGAAGCCAAACCACCACACTTCAGCAAGGAATCTTTTGAACAGAACATTGAATCCTCAGGCTCAGACGACAATGGCATCACACTCAAACGCACCGTATCGCGAAGGCCACCCCACCCAGAATGTGCTAGATGCAAGCATGGTCTCACGGATGAAGAAGGAGAGCCTTGTCACAAGCATGACGGCTTTGAAACTGATCTCAACCTCGTGCTCTGGGATGGAGATGACGATCCAGCAAAGCCCATGAACTGGCCCATGTGGCGTAAAGTCTGCTTCTCCATCACCGCTAGTTGCTTCGTCATTGCGGTTTCCATGTCGTCCAGTATCTTTGGCCCGGCTACCAAGACTACTGCGCAGCTATATGGTGTTTCGCATGAGGTGATGAATCTGGGCGTTACTTTCCACATTCTTGGTTTCGCCTGTGGGCCTCTGATCTTCGGTCCACTGAGTGAAGTCCTTGGCCGTACAATACCGCTCTGGATAGGTCTTTTTGGGATGGGAATCTTCCAGATACCAGAAGCTGTTGCTCAAAACGTCCAGACCATCCTCGTGTGTCGTTTCCTTCAAGGCTTGTTTGGTAGTGCCATTTTTGCTGTTGTGAGTGGCATGTTCGTCGACATCTGGAGTCCAATCCATCGAGGTGTAGCATTAGGGGCATCTGCGACCTGCATCAATCTTGGTTCTACATTCGCGCCGATCATTGGCGCCTATGCAACCAATCATCTCAACTGGAGATGGACAGCCTGGCTCACACTCATCTACATTGGTCTGGTCGGGTTCCTCGGTCTACTCATCGTACGCGAAAGCTTTGAACCAGTACTTCTTGCTCGCAAGGCAAAACGTCTTCGCTCTCAAACCGATAACACCAATCTCTATGCCAAGTTTGAGGAGAATCCTATAGATTCCAGAACTCTGGTACAGAAGTATGCCACCAAGCCAGTGCGCATGTTTGTTCAAGAGCCGATTCTGATCTTCTGCACCATTTACCTCACAATCGTGTACGGAACACTCTACCTCTCCTACCAAGCCATCCCCTTCTCCTTTCGCAACAGAGGCTGGAGCCCTTCGGTCGCCTACCTCCCCTTCATCGCCATCACTCTAGGCATCATCAGCGCCTGGATCCTCTTCTCTATCTTTACATTGACCTGGTACAAAAAGCGATGGCTCGTCAACAAGTCCGCGCCCCCAGAAGATCTTCTTCCCCCCATGATCCTGGGCGCTTTTGTCCTTCCTCCTGCACTTTTCTGGCTAGGCTGGTCGCAAGAAACCCACTGGGCATCTCAAGTCATCGCAGCCTATTTCGTCGGCTTGGGTTTGCTGCTCATCTTTATCGCCGGTGTAGTGTATATCGTGGATACCTACTTGGTCAACAGCAACTCGGCAATGTCTATCCATATAGTAGTGAGAAGTATTGTATCTTCTTCTTTTCCTCTGTTTGCAGGTCCCATGTTTGAGGGCTTGGGGACCGGGTGGGCATGTTCGGTATTGGGCTTTGTGTGCTTAGCTATGGTACCAGTGCCGATTGTGTTTTATCTCAAGGGCAAGACGATAAGGAGTTGGAGTCGTTATGCGCCTGGTACTTAGGAATCCAGACCATCTAAATGTTTTGATATAGAGTTAATTTCAAGATACCGTGTAGAAACTATGGAAAACACATGTTCAATTTCCACCTATACAGATATTAGTTAGATCACAACTCCTTATTTTTGAGCCACAGTCCTTTCGCAATTGCCATCACCATAGCACCAATTACGTCAATATATGCTGAATTCAAGAAAGGATATAGTTGGAAAGGCCGTAGCAATGGCCGTAGAGCTGACTATCTCACTACGTCAGGTCTACAGACTCGCAACATCTGCAGATTGCCGTTGCTCGATCTTGATGATCAACGAAGAGAATGCAGTGAACGTACTCGCTTGACAATCGTAGAAAGAGCTTGAGCTTGTTGTTTGCATTTTACAGATCTACAATGTACATGGACCACCTTTCGACAGAGACAAAGAGCAAAATCACGATCTGTTTGTCCCGGAAGAGGTATTCACATGACTTACAATCATAGCTGGAGGGCTCAGACATGCACAGTCTCACCCGTGAATCTCAAATCTACGAAAAGAATACAACTACCTTTTAGAAGACTGAACTGCGGAGAGTGTCGAAGCATCGGGTAAGGTGTGGATCGGGTCGCGAAAGGGGGTTCGATGATGGTGAGGAGGTGACGGAGGACGGAGGACGGAGGACGTAAAACGACGGCGGGGATAAATTGCATGTTGTGGATCGTGGACATTCGATACGAGGGGGGAAGGAATCGGATCGCATTTGCGTTTCGCTTGATCTCGTGGATCAGGGCGCCGGAGGACGTCGAATGGTTGATAATTGATTGGATACGATATCGAAGGATCGGGTCGCTCGTGTATTCGAATCGCCTCGTTGCTGCTGCTAATTTTTTGATCAATCTCGAGTAAACGCCCGCCTGAAAAGCACCCAACAACAAAACAAGAGCGTAGAAGGGCATCAAACAGCGTGAACCTCGCATTTTTATCCATTAAATGGAACGCTGCAGGGCGACGAGGTTGCTGCACTGGGGAATAGGAGCGGGAGTGATTTATGCTGGCCAGGCGTGCGGACTGGTTGCGACAACGAATCTGTTACCATCCCAGTTGGAATGGTGAACACTAGCAGCAATGGGGTTAGTGGGGTAAGAATGGCACGAGTGCAGGATAACTACTCGGCGGTATCAAGATCGTCGTGGGCAGCGGCGGCAGGAGGACTCTCCACAGCGGGTTCTGTACCATGTCAGCAGCTGTCAAAATATACAGTACCATTGAGGAACAGGAGAGTGTCCAGTGAGTGTCTGCTCCTGAAACCATGGCGCCTCTTTACTGCTGTATAGCACATGTGAAGGAAGCATTACTCACCCTTGGGTTCTTCGCCGTTGGGCTCGCGTTCTTCGCGCTCTTCTCTCTCACGATCTTCACGCTCCTCGCGGGGGCGTTCCTCACGTTCGCGGTCATCATCGCGCTTGGTGTCACGCTCACGGTCGTCGTCACGGTCTCTGACATCGCGGTCTCTCTCGCGCTCGCGGTCTTCGGGGCTGCGGGTGCGGTCGCGGCGGTCGTAGTCGCGCTCACGGCGGTCTTCCTTGCGAGGAGAGTGGTCGCCACGGCGGGAACGGGGAGCAGGGCTGACGGAACGGCGACGAGGAGAACGGTCACGGCGGTCACCGCGATCGCCACGGTCACCACGCTCACCGCGAGGAGGACGACCGGCATCGAAGCGCCAAGAAGCAGAGGGAGGGGTTCTGGCCCACTGTCGGGAGCAGTCAGTTTTTTGTCGTCAATAGAAAGCGAGCTAGATGGGAGCGCACCTCGATCTTCAATTCCTCGTTGCGGCTGATGCGGCGGTTGTGCATCTCGTGGTAGGCATCGTCAGCATCGCGACGGCTCTCGTACTCGACAAAGGCGAAACTGTGCATGGTTAGCGACACGCTGTGGAGGCTGGACGGCCAGAAGAAGACTTACAGTCTGCTGGAAGAGGTGCGGGGAGCGGGAATGTCGCAGCGGACCAGGCGGCCGTAACTGTTCAAGTCAGTACCGAGTCGATGTTGAAGACATGCCCGCAACATGCGCGTTGCGATAGGATGCATACCGTTCGAACTCGTAGGCGAGATCACGGGCGCGGGTTGCGGGACCAAAGCCGGAGACGTAGAGGGTGGTCGAGGAGCGCGACATGTTGGATCCGGACGGGTAGTGAATCTTTGGTGTGTACTGAGCGATGAATCTGTCAATATCGAACTGATGCGAGGATGGCACGAAAGAAAGTCGATAGACTTGTGTCAGATGACGATGCAGGAGATGTGGCTGGGCCCTTCGACCGCCTGAGAGAGCTTGCGCTCTTTCTTTTCTTGGCACGGCAAGTGCCGGGCAAGTGTTCTTACCTTGCCATGTTTGCCAAAGGTCTGAAGATCCTCGTGCTCCTTCTTTTCTCTCCATCTGTAGAGTCGTGTAGAGTGACCGTCTGAAGACGACATGGCGATTCGCGTCCGGTTCAGTTGATAAGGAAGGAGGTCAAGTGGACATTCGGACGAGCGAAATGTCATGGCCATAAACACCTCCGTTTGCGGTCAAGTCGGTGCATTCAGTTGCTTGTCTTTCACTTGTTGTTTGCGCCTTGACAAACTGTACAATCGGAATTGTCATTGCACAAAGTACTTGATTGTTGTAACTTCCTGAACACATTCACTTGCAACTCCATTCTCGTAAGTCCTCCTGTTTGACAACACCTCGCACTCAGTAATCTTCAAGAGGAGGAAAGCGTGAGCTGGCTGTTGTGTACTGAGCCGGCCATCTCTGAGCAACTCGTTGGTTCAATGCACTGTTCTTGTCTTAGTCTCTTTCATCGAGATTGCTCACACATCAATAACTCACCCAGCTCTTCCTTGTGTCCATTCAAGATCTCTCTGCACATCTCTTGCAGCTTGGATGCCATCGGTAAAGTTCCTTCTGGCAGACTTGAGTCGAGACTGTGCCAATGCTTGTAAGGCTTGCAACTCCCGAGTTCTGGCATTGAGTTCGCCTGATCTAGCCACAACGTCAGTGGGTCAAACGACTCAAGACCTGAAGAATGCTCTACCTCTGTGCTTGTGTTGCTAAACTACGGTCCAGAGGAGTAGGGTCCATCGCTCTGTTGAGTCGATCACCCATATAGCTGAGTGCATCGACTGGACTATTGCTCTCACTGCCAGAGTACGAGCTTACGGATGGGGCTCTGCTCGGGATCGAGTATGAGCTTCCCCCTGTTGTGATGCTCTCTGACCGTGAGGGTGGAGGTTGGTATAGATGGCCATAGACGGGAGATGGCTGGTAAGGTTGAGATGCAGCAGTGTACGCAGATGTCTTTGTCGAGACAGCCCAAGGAACAGTAGGCTGAGCGGCGTAAGAGTATGTTGCAGAAGGCATTTTTTTTTCTTGATAAGTGCTTCTCGGATAAGGAATCGAGGAGAAGAAGAGGGATGAGACAATTGAAATGAGCGTAACATTGCACTTACTTATTCACTTCCTGACACCCTCCAAACCCTTCCCCTCATCTCTCATCACGACATCCATTCGCTACAATACCTCTCCAATTCACCACCTCAATACCTCGAACCATCCCTCCCGCGTCAGTCAACAGTCAGCTGAGTGCCAATGGATGCGAGATAGGCGAGGGTTCCGTCGCTTCTATATCGCCCCTTGCCTTTGTACTCACTTCGGCTAAGCTGAAGCCATCTCTCATCCAATAACTCAAGCCACACGGGCACTCGCATGAATGAATCCTTGAAAAATCGTGGTTGCCATGCAGTGCCTCGTGGAGCCTATGGTCTCGCAACCCGAAGCTGCCGCAGCCAGAGCAATTTGAGTGTTGGGCAGACGTGGCATCAGGCAACGGGGGTCTATCCACTAGATTTGTAGACGTCTCTTGCATGTCGTGCGAAGCTAACAGTACACCCTTGACACCTGTCATGGCATGGTGTTGGACTCGCCCGAACGTGTCGTACCCAATTCCTCGAGGGAACGCAACCCGTCCGACGTCCGAGACGGCGACGCTGATTCGCCAATGCAGCGTCGGGCAGCCAAGTAGGGTCCAGTACCATGGCTCCATGTTTTGGCGTGCATGCATACTCATACCGCCTTGATGCCTAAGTGTGTCTTTTTTCTTTATTTGACTTTTTGACCAAAGTCCGAATTCGAGGTTGCTGGGCAGACCGCCATTTGGGCTTGGACACCACCAAGTCGGTCGAATTCAGGCAGCACTTCTTATCAGCTAGTACACTGGGTACGAAGCGAATACTTGCGGTTGATTGTGGATGTATATACCTCATCGTCTATTGTACTGGTAAGGATGTGTGAAGGATTAGTATGTCGAGGGCATCATGCTCAGGCGACCGCCGTCGATAACTTGTACATTGCCGTTGTGGTAGGCTCCGGACTTGCCAACGAGGAACAAGATCATACTGGCCATGTCCTCGTACGAGCCAGATCTGCTCGCAGGAATTTGACTGACTGGGAAGGAACCAGTGTCTCCAGCGGTCATGTCGGAAGGGAATCCTAGGTTGGGTCAGTCTACCATGTAATAGCTTGATCGCAGAGATACACTCACTGCCCGGAGCAATGACATTGCTTCTGATGCCGAAAGGAGCAAGCAAAGTAGCCAATGCCTTGCCTAGCATAGCAGCACCGGCTTTGGTCGCCGAGTATGCCAGACCGGCGGTAACGAAGCGATTGAAAGATGCGATACTGGCGACGGTGATGATCTGACTTGTTCTCGGATCGTTTGCATCATAGTTTGCCCCTTCAACCCTCTCTTGCACTTCTCTTCTTCCTGTGGCCCAGCCTCTCTTCTGGTTGCCTGCATCGAGCAGATGCAAGAAGGCAGCACTGACGCTGACAATGGCAGATGTGTTTGTTTGAAATGAAGTATCCCATCCTGACCAATCCCTCTTCATGATCTCTTGCAACTCCTGGATGCTCTGTGCCTTGTCGATACCTTTGTGGTCTGGGCCAAGCACACCAGCATTGTTGATCAGGACGTCAATGTGTGAGGACTCTTTCTCAATTTGCTTGACAGCTGCGTCGACGGAGGAGGGATCGGTAACATCGCATTGGATGGGTTTGACGATATCGGGGTTGATTGATTTGGCAGCGTCTTCGAGGTTCTTGACTCTGCGACCGAGTAGGTACACCTTTTCGGCTCCAGATCCAGCCAGACTTGTGGCAAAGGCGAGACCAATGCCTGCAGAACGTTAGTTAGAGGCTTAATTGGATTGCAGGTTGTCACTTACCGCTTCCTCCGCCTGTGATGACAACAGTGAGGCCCTTTGCTGAAAAGAGGTCCGAAGGGTTGATGGACTTTGAGGTATCCATGGTTGCTATGGGAATCGAAGGGTAGATGTGAAGTAATATGAGGAGATGGGTTGTCAATTGAGCAGAGGTCTAACTTGTAAGGTGTACTTTTTGTCTCTGACGGCAGGGTGGAGGAAAGTACGACACAAGAGGAAGCTCGGTAGCCCCATATCGTGATTGCCGAACGTCATATCTGAGTTACCGTACACGTACTTACACCTAAGAGCCAGTGAATCTTTATGGATACTGGATGGATCCTATAAGGTTACCACACGTAACACCAAGAGACGAAGATATATCGATGGCTCTCCCTCAATGTGTGACTATCAGAGCTGCGTTGCTTGACAAAGCTTGGGGCTGTCTGCCAATTGCCCTCGGTGTAGCTTGCTCCGTCAGCGGAGTGACAGCCAGGGGCTTTCTCACTTCCTATTCCGTTCACCACCCATCTGCGAGCCTTCTCACTCAAGGCAAATTCCACAGCGTCGGATGAGTAAGCGACTGAGTAAGCAAGAGCTGTGCACAGACCGCAATCGGCTGTATATATACTGGGCTCACCCGACACGCTCTTCCTCTGATTATACTTACCTTTTTCGGACATTGGCGATCATGAAGGCTATATGTCTGGAGGGACTTCGTGCATTGCACAGCGCGCAGAAGTACCTCCAACCATCTCCTTCGGGGGCTGGTCGGGAGGAATTTTTTATTTCTCACTTTGTCTTCTTGACATTGTTTACTTTTCATTGATTATCTGGCCTTCGGCCGGTGGTTGAGGAAGAGCCTCTTCTTTCCACAGTCTTCAGAGTCTCGCAAGTCCTGGACAACGAAACCAATACTGTCGGACGAATGTGATGAACGCGTCTTTGTGAAGAATCAACCGTCGTAAGGCTATTCATATCTGGGAGGGAAGGCGGCGATCATGAAGGCTGCTCTTCTGAAGAGACTCCGTGCATTGCACAGCGCGCAGGAGACTCTTCATGGATGTCCTTCGGGGCCTCCACTTCTGCAATCTTTCATTTCACACCTTGTGTTTATCACATTGTATCCTTTTCATCGATGGATTGGCTTTCAGCTGGTCATCGGAGAAGAGTATGTTTGTTATTATGAGTGTGATGTGAGCTAGGATAGACAGCATTTAAGCCATTCTGCTGCGAGTGCAGGCGGGTAAACAAGTGAAGCAGCGATTCGTCGCCCATAGCATTGATTGTAATGTGGGTTGACATCTTCATCACATCATATACGACTGCTGGTTTGCTTACTCTTCGTTTCCCAGAGACATCACGTTGTTGTCCACCTGTTCTTCTCATTCTTCTTCCGAGAGCGCTTTCCAAGTGCTGAAGATGCAGACGCTCTGGGATGGCAAGCTGGTTGCAGCTGTGTTGACCTGTTCGGTTGATCGCATGGGTGCAGCTTGGTTCACTGCGCCTGTGTTTGGTGTGTAAGTTGGCAGCGATGAGCTTTAGGGCAGTCTATAAACAGTCATATCAAAATTGACTAGCTAAATCAATGAATGCAATATGGTGTTTGCCTTGTCTTGTTCGTGATGCGCGTGTGGACGAGATATTCGCGACTTCTTGGGGCATGTGAGACTAGTTCGGGTGGAAGTGGGCGTCTGCTTCTCAAATGCCGCGCTGTCTCAATAGTTTTCATGTCCTGGCCATACGACCATGAGGAGGGAACCTTCAATAGTAATACAAGCTTGCATGTGACGAACACTGTGTGCCAATAACCTGTCAACTTCTGATACAGTGTTGTTGGTGTGCTTCGTTTTCATCGACAGGGTCGTACCTACCACGACCACAAATACGAAATACGAGGCAGCAAGAGGCGGCCGCCAGCTCGGAAAGGCGTCTGAGCGTGACGTTGGTGAGCTCCCGCTCTCCGACACAGCTGCATACACTCGTCAATCATCACCTTCACCTTCACCAAGCATCTTGCGCGCCATCGTCTGCATAACTCTCACCATCCATCATTTCACCACTCCAGACCGATCACACACAACAGATCCGACACACATAACCGCAGCACAAGATGGACAGCTTGGTGGCGCAGTACAGCAGACCGGCCTTCAAGGATGAGGGCTATCAGGAGCAGGACCAGCTGGAGCTCGTCGACTGCATGCCCACTGCCATCGATCTCAAGTTCGCGCTTCCTCCTGTTGCACAAGTGAGCTCGACCTCGTCACCCATCTGTAAATCATGGCTAACCATCTCACAGGCGCAATCATGGCTCCGCGCAATGACCGACGACCACTCGAACCCCAGCTGCCCCATCAAGCTCGCTCACGGAACAACTACTCTGGCCTTCAGATTCAAGGGTGGCATCATCGTGGCAACAGATTCGAGAGCAACTGCAGGAAACTGGATCGCCAGTCAGACAGTCAAGAAGGTTATTGAGATCAACCCCCAGCTTTTGGGTACCATGGCCGGTGGCGCTGCCGACTGCCAATACTGGCTCGCCTACCTCGGTATGCAGTGTCGTCTTCACGAGCTCCGCCACAAGCGTCGCATCTCGGTCGCCGCCGCCTCAAAGATCCTGGCCAACCTCGTCTACCAATACAAGGGCATGGGCTTGAGCATGGTATGTTGCCACTGCTTCTACCAAACAGGGCAAGACGACTGACTTTACACGACAGGGTACCATGTGCGCTGGTGTCACACCCCAAGAAGGACCCGCTCTCTACTACATCGACAGCGACGGCACACGTCTTGCTGGTAACCTCTTCTGTGTCGGCTCCGGTCAAACTTTCGCATACGGTGTGCTCGACGCCGAGTACAGCTACGATTTGTCAGATGAGGACGCCCTCGAGCTCGGTCGCCGCAGTATCCTGGCAGCCACACACAGAGATGCCTACTCAGGTGGTTACATCAACCTGTACCATGTCAAGGAGGAGGGCTGGGTCAAGCACGGCTTCAACGACACCAACCCTATCTTCTGGAAGACTAAGCTCGAGAAGGGCGAGTTCTCCAATGTCACAGCCGACCTGAACTAGATGGAGGCAGGCTTGACCGTGGATGCATAGCGGGATCGGCGTTCTATGGCGGCTGGTGCTTGATGACTTCTCAAGCTTGTAATCATACAGACAACTATGATGGTAGACGAAACACTTTCTTATTGAACCACATGGCAGCGTAATGAACAGCTTCTCGTGTACTGACGTCTCGTCTATAACCCTCACCCATCCCCCACATGGAGACGGGGCGTGACATGGTAAACTATAGGAATGCACAGTTGCTCTAAGACTAGCGGGCAGCCCAGAGAGAGCCAGCATTAAACCAGCTCTCTTTGGTCAGATGTCTTGTCAGAGGACAACCATAAATGCTTGCAGATGGATATTATGTGATAGATGTTCTCCATGGAAGAGCATGCCACCCTTTTGTTAAAGTCTGTAACCCCGTCCTTATCTCACAGCAGCATAGAGCGACTTTTTGAACCATAAAAAGGCACAAAGGTCCTTGGATCAGAGGTTTAACCAGGGAGAGCTGACAACGTGTCGTCTCTCAGTGGAAACATTTCTGGTTCTGAAAATTACTGTGCAATTCTACGGCTACCTGTGTTACGTATTTTGGCATAGAGAAGAGAAGTTGGGAAGGCAGTCGCGGTGTTTGGGCTCTTTCTCCGCGACGAACGTCACTTCCGAAGTGGATGTTCTTGCGCTTTTGTAGAATTGGCAAGAAGACTCGCCGACACTCACGAACATCCTGCCATTTTGGAATCATCGAACCGAATCTCGTCCTTCAGAACACCTACAGATCGCCTACAAGAGATCCATCTCGCGTCCATCAATAGCAAAAGCACCTCACGTCCGCCCCGCGCCTGCATCGCCGCGGCATGTTCTTTTTAGGCGCATAGACTACCTTGGTGCAACATGATGATCTCGGATCTGGAAAGGGCCTTGGGAGTCTTCCTTAGAGACTTGCCTCGCGAATTCAACAACCGCTACACGCCAGAGGCAGACTCGGTCCTCCGCTCCCGCCTCTTTCGATCTCTCGTCGGCGATGATGAATCCAAGCTCAATCTTCTATTCCCAAACGGCGTCCCCGAAGAAGGGCAATGGGTACTACGCGACGCTCAGGGCGCTGTAGATGGTGCAGAATATACAGCTGCCGCAAAAGGCCATCCATGCGGTCACATATTCAAGGCCGGCGAGTCAACATACCATTGCAAGACATGCGCTGCCGATGACACCTGTGTTCTCTGTGCACGATGCTTTGCCGAGTCCGACCATGAGGGCCATATGGTCTACATCAGTGTCTCTCCTGGCAACAGTGGTTGCTGCGACTGCGCCGACGACGAAGCCTGGATTCGTCCTGTCCATTGCACTATTCACAGCGCCGACGATGCGCCAGGCCAAAAAGCTGCCGGAAAAACAAGTCAAACCCCGACCCTTCCCGATGAGCTGCTCGTACCTGTCCGTATAACTATCGCAAAGGCCGTCGACTACATGTGTGACGTCTTCTCCTGCTCGCCAGAGCAACTGCGCTTGCAAAAGACAGAGGACACTGTCCGGAGAGATGAGCTGCTATCGCGTCTCACCTCACACCTTTATGGTGGCGCTGAGGTTGACGAGTCAGATGAAGAGTACGCTTTGGTACTGTGGAACGACGAAAAACACACTGTCACCGACGTCCAAAATCAAGTAGCCAAGGCCTGTAGAAAGCCCAAAAGCTTTGGTCTGCAAAAGGCCATGGAGGTCAACGATATTGGTCGAAGCATCATACACTACTCGCATGACCTTGCCGAGCTCCTCCGCATGGCTGCAATTATAGAACAACTCAAGGTCACTGTAACCGTTCGTTCCGCCAGAGACACCTTCCGCGAGCAAATGTGCAGCTCCGTCGTTGACTGGATCTCGGACATCTCAGGTTGCTCGATTGCTTCCGACCCTCATGTCCTGCGAAACACAATTTGCGAGGAGCTCCTACGGCCCTGGCGCATGGGAAGTGAAGCCACCAACGCTACTATAGGAGAGGGCGGTATCGATGATCACGAGCACGAGGAGAATGTCAAGAATCGAAGGGAAGATGCCAGATGGTTTCGTCCGTTAGCCGGCATTAACGTCGTCAGAATCAACGTCGAAAATGACGATGACGATAATGAAGAGGTTGATGATGACGAGGACGAAGACGATGAAAACGACATGACTATTGAGGAGTTCCTCATGGCAGAACATGAAGACCTCGGTGCTGAGGAAGCTATGGACTTGGATCCAGACAACCCCGATCCCCTCGCTATGGCTCTTGCAGACAACGACATGGATCTTGACCTTGTTGATATCGACACCGAAGGTCCTGCGGAAAATTTTGAGGCGACTCTCGCTGGCTATCCCGCACCCCCACCACCACCACCTACTACACGCCGTCGAACGAGATCTGTGACTGTGAATGAATCTGACGATGGTGAACAACATCCATCGTCCAGGCCAGACCCACCTTCTCAGCCTTCAGCACCCTTCTCCAACCTCCCGAAAACACCAAAGTCTAGAGTCAAATCAAGTCGTCCCGTCCGTCCTGCTCGTTATTGGCTCGAGACTCCGGAAGAATACAGATCACAATCAGCTTCTACCCCAGCGGAAGACCTCTGGCAAAGAGTGCGCCTTGACTATCTCATTTTGTACGACCTGAGGATGTGGAAGACTCTGCGTATTGACCTTCGCCATCTTTACATCAGCACTGTTGTCACTGTACCTCAGTTCAAGCGCATACTAGGATTGAGGTTTGCTGGCCTATACACCATGCTAGCTCAGCTCTATCTCATTGCTGATCGCGAGCCGGATCATTCCATCATCAACCTCTCTGTACAGATGCTTACGACTCCATCTATTACCGCAGAAGTTGTGGAGAGAGGCAACTTCCTAACCAATCTGCTTGCCATCCTCTACACATTCCTCACCACCCGTCAAGTTGGATTTCCAAAGGATGTTAATCCGAACGCCACTCTTGCATTCGATGCAGGTGCTGTCACCAACAGACGCATGTTTCATTTCTTCCTTGATACACGTTACATGTTCCAGTCAGCGTTCGTACAAGAAAAGGTTCGGAATGAGCCTCGCTACCTGATGCAGTTCCTGGATCTGGTGAAACTTCATCAGGGAATTTGTCCCAACGTTCGAGCAGTTGGCGAGCACGTCGAATACGAA
Organism: Aureobasidium sp. GC_Fusr_1; assembly: GCA_026538705.1. Lineage (NCBI taxonomy): Eukaryota > Fungi > Ascomycota > Dothideomycetes > Dothideales > Saccotheciaceae > Aureobasidium > Aureobasidium sp. GC_Fusr_1. The sequence continues at coordinate 107,616 of JALPCE010000027.1, read as the reverse complement.
GCAGACGCATGGATCAGTGCTACTTTGATTATCAAGGAGATCAACAGACTTTGTCGTCAAGTTGCGGAGGCTTACAGATGGTCTGATGATGGAGACACAACTCCAGTACAGAGAGCCATCAGATATGCCGCGCAAGCCACCTTCATAAACGCATTCGGTCTCGAGCGTAACAGATTCCCGAGTGCTGAAACCAAAGAACCCCAGACTTTCCTGCGTCTTCTCAACAAGAAGAGGCCGAAGTATATCGAGACGATTGGCCGCGAGGCGACGTGCCGCGATGAAAGCTACAGTCTACCTCAATTTGACGTAGCGACTGGTTCGATGAGTTTCCACCATCCCCTACATTACCTCTTGTCGTGGCTGCTTGAGGCAGGTGTAGACATCGAACGCGAAGAAATGCTGAAAGTGCTGAAGTTTACTCACGCTGATTTCAAAGACCCCTGGCAGACAAGCTGGAAGACCGCTCCGCAGGCCACAAATTATGATTCGGCTGAAATCACGACGATGCTCTTCGAACACCCCCTGCGTGTTTGCGCCTGGCTAGCCCAGATGCGCGCTGGTATGTGGGTCCGTAATGGCGTGACCCTCCGTCATCAAATGCATCAGTACCGGGGAACTTCTCAACGAGACGTCTCCTATCAGCGTGATATATTCATGCTTCAAGCAGGTTTTGTATTGTGCGGAAACTCGGATGAATCACTAGGGGAGAGATTCTTGGCTCAAATCGTTGATAGATTCGATCTGTCTGGTTTCGTCAATGGCGTCTTCGACCTTTACCCGGGTTATGATGAACAACAAAGGCTCGACGTCACCGAAGAGTTCTTCCACCTGCTTATCATCCTGCTCAGCGAAAGACAGAATCTTTTGCCTGGCCAGGACAAGCCAAGCCAGCATGTCAAGCTCTTGCAGCGTGACATCGCACACGTTCTCTGTTTCAAACCTTTGTCTTTCTCAGACATCTCCAACCGTTTGACTGACAGAGTAGCGGATTCGGAAGAGTTCGACGCAATACTCGAGAGTATGACAAATTTCCGTGCACCGGAAGGCTTGAACGACACAGGCACTTTCGAGTTGCATCCTCGTTTCATCGAGCTGATTGATCCATACTACGCCTACTATAATCGCAATCAACGAGAAGAGGCCGAGACCATCTACAGAGAGTACATGGCCAAGAAAACCAACAAAACTGCTGCAGACACTGTCTTTGAGCCTCAGCTCCCACCCATCAGTTCCGGACTTTTCAAGAGCCTTGGCGCATTTACGCAAACTACGCTCTTCAGTGAGGTGGTTTATTGGGGTCTCGAATTCTGCTTGCGTTATGACGAGACTGTTGACAAGACACAAATCACCAGGATCGAGACGATGCTGCATGTCATTCTCCACCTCACTCTCCTGGCGGTGATGGAGGACGCTACTCCAAAAGGACCCAAGCCGATGGCCGCAGAAGACAGCTTTGTCAGATTGGCCCTAGCGGTTTCACACAGCGAGGAAAGTGCAAACAAGACCATTGTCGACTCTCTTTTCCGCCTATCAAAGGTCAAAGCTTTTGCATCTTGTGCACCCAAGGTCATGCATGCTCTGAAGAGAATGTCTGAGAAGTGGCCAGAAGAATTTGCCAACGCCAAGTCAAGGCTATTGCCTGATGAGAAGGAAGAGACTGAGGAGACCACTTCTGCACCGTCCGAGGACAAGGAAGCCAAGAAGAAAGCTGCGCTTGAACGCCAGGCACGAGTTATGGCACAATTCAAAGCTCAGCAAACTTCCTTCATGGAAAACCAAGGCTTGGATTGGGAAGCAGATGACTACAGTGATATGGATCAAGATGACGATACAAGAGAAAGGGCTGTCGAGACCAAAGTCTGCCCCTTCCCCAAGGAGCCTTGTATTCTGTGTCAAGAAGATACCGACGACAGCAGAGTTTACGGCACGTTTGCTTTCATCGCGCCGAGCAGGATACTTAGACAAACTCCCCTGGATGACAGAGACTTCGTGAACGAAGTTCTGGATACCCCAGAGAGTCTTGACCAGTCTGCAGACGCTATCAGACCTTTTGGCGTCGCCAGGTTCGCAACAGAGACAGTTGGAAAGGTGAACAACGATGGTTCCAAAGGCACGCAAGAGAAGCGAGGTCTCGGCAAAGGCTTTCCACATGATAGCGCATTCCAAGGTCCAGTCCTGAACAGCTGCGGTCACATCATGCACTTCACCTGTTTTGAACAATATCTGGTAGCAACGAAGAGAAGGCATACCCAGCATATCTCACGTAACCATCCAGAGCGACCCGACACGGTAGAATTCATCTGCCCCCTCTGCAAAGCACTTGGCAACACATTCTTGCCGATCATCTGGAAGGAGAAGCACTATCATCCTGCATCTACTCTTGACCAGCAGCAAAAGACCTTCGACCAATGGATTCTCGATCAGGAAGCACATAGGATTGCTGACGAAGTCGGCCAATTGCCGTCAAGCGTGTTTGTACGCGAAGCTCATATGGACTATATGCAAAAGTCCTTGATCTCCACGCTAGCATCTTCTTTCCCACAGGCATCTTCTGTGCATACCATGGAAGCTCGTTTGATGGATCCAGATTCGGATACACAAAGCTCCGAAGAAGAGTCAAGATCGATTCTTCCTGAGATGGTTCGTAGAGTGGCCAATCAATTTGAGCTCAACACAGTGCCTGGATTGGAGACGCTCGTCAATCTGACACCGAGGCTGGAAAATTTATCGAACCTAGCCAGCAGATTTGATACTCGGCACCGACCTGCTACGCCATCTGCGGAGCTCAAGAGAGCATACAATCGCATCGAGGAGAGCCTAAGTCCGATAGGTGCCTTGAAGCCCAATACCATTGGACTTGAGCCTGGCACCCAGTCTTCGACGATCCGCCTAGCTGAGACCCTCTGCAATACCTTGGCATTCACCATTTCGAGCATCGAGATATCTTACCGAGGAGTCGCAAATCCCATGGACGGCGAGACTGGGACTTTCCTTGACACAATATCGGAACAAAGCATGAAGACTTTACGTATCCTTTCTGAGACCGTTCGTACCGCGACTGCCACCGCTGCTATCAAGAGTGGCATACCCGAGTATCTAAGAGAGACCAGAGTACACAGCTCATGGGCCGGTCAATTAAGAAAGGTTCTTGGCGATGAATCTGATGAAGACCCAGCACTCGCATATGCTTCGTTGCTCGGCCACGATTTATTCACGTTCTTTGCCGGTTGTGTCGTCAACGAAGTACCCATGGGTGAGAATATGCATCACATTCTCAGGCTCTGCTACTCCGCAGAATTGATCAAAGTCATCGTTACATTCATATGCCGTGACTCGGGCAAAGATGCCCAGCAAGACCCTCGATCCGGCAGCTGGGATCTATCAGGAATCAAGCAGTTCCAAAGTTGGTGCAAGGAACAGGGTGCCAATGAATTCAGCCCACATATCTCAGGCTCGCGTTTATCCCAGCAAAGTTTCTGGGATCTCGAGTGGAACACACCGCATCTGAGCAAGTTAATCGACGCGTACGCTCTTACGTTCCTCAGGAAGGCTTTGCTTCTAACTCACATCCATTTCGGTGTCGACTTTACGAAGCCCAGTGAGGATCCAGAATTGCCAGAGCTGCAACGTCTGGCCAGGACCCTTCGTCTTCCCTCTCCTCAGGAGGTAGTGATGCAGCTCGGTAATGACGAAGAGTTACAGATGATTGCCGCACGTTGGATCAACAGTGTGCTTGTTAGCACTGCCACAAAAGAAAGATTGCGAACCGACGCCCAATATCTTAGCCATCCAACAATTTTCGAGCTCGTTGGCTTGCCTAAGCATTACGACACCCTGACTGAAGAAGCCATCAAGCGACGCTGTCCTACGACTGGCAAAGAAGTGACAGATCCCGCCATATGTTTGTTCTGCGGAGAAATCTTCTGCAGCCAAGCTAGTTGCTGCATGACGGACCGCAACAAGGGAGGGTGCTTCCAGCATAGAGAGAAGTAAGTCATGTAATTCTCAACATATTCAATACTACTAACAGCCACATAGATGCAGCGGTAACATCGGCATATTTATCAACATTCGTAAGTGTATGGTGTTGTTCCTGCACCATAGCCATGGTAGTTGGTACCATGCGCCTTATCTGGACCGTCATGGTGAGGTCGATCCCACCCTGCGTCGTCACCATCAACTTTTCCTCAATCAGAAGAGATATGACAAGCTGCTCAGAGAAGCATGGCTTAATCACGGCATCCCTAGTGTTATCTCAAGACGACTAGAGGGGGATATGAACACCGGAGGATGGGAGACGCTTTGAGCATATTGCATCAGGAGCATCATATGCATTTGGAGGAGTTACCGGGTGCTTTCATACATAGGTCATAGCAATAAGACTTGAATTGATCATTCTTATGACCTCAATTCACTGCCTGTTCACCAAGTCTGTCACAGCCAGCTCTGTCTCGGGAGTGATCCAAGAAGATGTCCATGGCGCGCGGTGCAATGCACGGAGCCTCTTCAGAAGAGCAGCCTTCATGATCGCCGCCTTCCCTCCAAGGTATGATTGAATGTGGAAAGGGGGGTGTCGGGATCTGGAAATAGTTTTGTTAAGCTGTCTGTAATCTGTGTTTAGCTCTTGCTTACTCACTTACTTAGCGGATAATGTGACTAGGTTCTTTTCTCAAGGGTCCTCATCTCATTTTCGAGAGTGTTCTATATGAGTACAGCTATATATGTGACAGGCTTCTCTAGGAAGAGGGTGGGTCCCATCTCTGCTTGGAGTGTCGGTGCATGCAATGATCAAGCTGTCGGAAAACACAACCCAGTTGCACAACCACATATGTCGTGTATACATCAAATACACACACGTCGTTGTTGTTGACTCCCTCCCTGGAAGTCCCTTGTCATCGGTTTTAGCAAAGTGTCACAAGCATGTCACAAGCATGTCAGAGGCTTGTCGAAGTTGTCATTTGGCTACAAGATCTGCACCGCTCCGCCTCAGCCCTAAGCGCGTTGGCCCTGGATCCCCCAGATACACCTTCGGATGTCGCTATCCGAGAAGTTCTGCGACATTAGCGTCACCGCGCACAAGCCATTGTTGTCGTGTAAGGCTGGCTCAATTCTTCTAGCTTTTACGCATTTGAGCGAGAGCTATGTAAGGCAGATGACGACGTGTGTGTATCATCACAAGAGCCGGGTGAGATTGGACCGGATGCCGAGGAGGAAGCACCAAGGCGGTGGGAGAGCGAAAGCTGCGGCTCGAAAAACATTCCACATAGGGCCCAGACCCTGAACAGTTGAACATGATCGGCGATCAAACAAGCGTCGGGCCCTGACGGGACTTCTAGACTTGGTCAGCTCAAAATCAGCGAACCATCTTTTCTCCGGAGTCTCTGTCCAGGCGTGTGCCCAGAACTGTGACAATCGCACAATCAAACACGACGACCCCCCAATCCCACGCAGATGATTCGGCAGGCAGATTACTCTGCAGGCAGTGCGAGTAGCGCTCCTCCTGGATACGCATCGCATCCTGTCCAGTCGTCGAATCGGCCTGTCGTGCCCATCGTATCGCAACCCATAAGCAAGCCCATCGAACTACCGCCACAATACCGCCCAAGGAAGCCACGAAAACAAGTCAACGTCGCTTGTCAGTCCTGTCGTAAACGCAGATCAAAGGTAGATCCATCACCAACTTTCCCATCAGCTTGACCCATCGTGGTGCCATGGCATTCTGCGGGACTTCGGCATCAGCTAGACTGACTTGTCCATGTAGTGCACGGGCACGGCGCCATGCTCACGATGCGTGGCAGAAGGCAACGAGTGCATCTTTGATGGACGAAAGGATGCACAAGAACGCAACAGGGAACTTCGAAATGCTGAAAAGGCCCTGTCCAAGGTGTTTCGTGTGCTGAAGAAACTCGAAGCTGGGGATGCTCCATCGACGGCTGCATTCGCTCAGATCAGACAGTTGGCAGAAAACAGCACCGAGTTTTCTGCATTCGCTCGTGAGCTCTTGAACTTGGATGAGAAGACGAGTGCTTTCGACTTTTCCGGGTTCGATGGAACGGGCGCTGTTGTGCCAAAGCATGAAGACGCCTCGCGAGGATCAATAAGTTGGTCACATATTTCACCAGCACAGACTGGCGAGAATGAATCTACGGTAAGACGATCGACTGCTCCCATCAAAATGATCACAGCTGACAACGCCATAGCCTCACTCGTCAGATCTACAAAGTCCGCCAGATGTTGCCATGAACGAAACTACATTGACATATTCACGGACACCTTTTTCCACTATCACAAACATTCACCCTAGACATTCGAATGTAGGCTTGAGATCAGACTTTGGCAATCTGCCGTTTTCGAGTGCCATCAAGGCCAATGGGTACCCTGCACATATTCAACAGCAACAATTGCAGAACCTCAACACCACTGCCGAGTACAGCATGCTACCACTTCATTCATTCGAGTCCGAGGCACTCGGCAGAGCATATCTGAGCTTCAGGGATGCGACGCTGCAAATGATAGCCGATGGAATGCCCGCCCGTGACGTCCTGGGACCCCACGACTTCATCAGTCTGGACCTTTTCTTCCGCGAGCGTCTGCCTACGGACGGCCACTCGGTCAGTACATTCGTTTGCGAGATTCTAAAGAACCTTGCAAACCCAGATATATACGCAAAATTGGCTTCTATAGTCTTGCTAGGACCATTGATGAAGGTAAGACTGATCTTTACTCTTGTGTACTACGCAAGTTTCTAATGCCAACGGACTACAGTGGATTTTGTTCCCCACATCAGAGCACTACCGAAAAATACCAGCACTCATGCGACCCTTACCCAGCCAGAGATTTATACCACACAGCCCAGCCCTCGATCTAGCACCTCAGTAAGATCCCCTTGACGCCCGTTTCCCCACAGAACCACAAAACTAACATGACATCCACTATAGCCCAGCAATTCGCGGCGTGTTGATGACCGCCTACAACGAAGAATGGCTAACGCCAGAAAATCAAGTCACCGCGGCCCCAGTAATAAACTGGCCGCACGAGCTCGATAAGGCAGTCTACCACGATCTCAACGCCGGTTGTCTGCGCTTCACAAAGAAATTCGAGGACCATGTGTGCGACCCCAACAACTGGACCTTCTCAAAACGCGTATTGGAAGTGTTTCCGAGTATACAGGAGCATGGCGCTATCATTGCACCCAGGCCTGGCGAAGAATGATGCTGGTCATCAGAGTTTGTGATGGAGAGGAATGCCTACTGAGTGGAAAGGCAACGATATCAAGAAGAAGTAACGGCCAGCAAAAGGAGACTCGGAACATTAACATTCTTAGGGAGGGAAATGGCGATCTAGCGTTGTTAGCGATTCTTGCGGGATACAAAGTCCCACAACCTCACTTTCTGTATTTGCAAGCAGAATTTCTGAGGGAAGGACAAAAGATGCATCCCGGTAGTTCCGCTTGATTATATCCTCCATATCTAGATAGGAACGTATTAATTCACTCAGTTCACTTCCCTTGACGGGGAGTGGCATTTGGAAACCAAACAACTACAGAAACCCTTTGCTATACTCGGAGAAACAACCAATGTACACCATACCATTGGAACTCGAAGGACGAACAAAAGACACGGCTGGCCAATTGACCATGTCCATTCTTGATCCACCGGACACCAGTACCGAATTGGTGTCTTTACTACCCATGTTTCATTTCCCACATGTCGTGTAACGGGTAATATTTCTTGGAGGAGGGGATATCAGGCTCTACTGCTAAACGGCAAGGATTAATTCCATGTTGACCTACGCAGCCTGTGGCCGGAAAACAAGGAGGTTAGGGCTATGTCTGTGGTGCGACTGTAACCACATGGACCTCGGACAAGTCCTGTGCATTGTGCTGCAAGAACAACTGTATCAAATAACTTGCTGAGAACGAGAACAAGATACCTGTTGTGATTTGAGCAGGTAGGTCTTTTGTAAGTCTTGATTGAAAGAGCCGAGATTAAAAGCTATTCGGAGAGGACTTTGGAAGTCGTCCTTGAGAAGCTGCCTCGCGAGCACGACAGATCCTACACGTTAGAGGCAGACCGCATCATTCGCTCTCGCTTCTTCCATTCTCTCGTCGGCGATGACGGATTCAAGCTCCATCTTCGGTTTCTGGACGGTGTACTGGAATGACTCCCTGGATTTTTTCTTTTTTTAAACTCAGAGACAACAATCGAGGTAGCTTTGTATAGGTAGCCATGGCTCCACTTGCCGGCTCCACTCATCTCAAGAGTAGCTTGGTCTTCTAGTTGCAGAAACAGGTCAACCTCAAACAGCGAAAGGTGAGTCGAACACCAAGCACCCGTGTCAATAGCTGAATGCCGTTGAAACAACACTATAGGAGTCAACTCCGTTGAGCGACTTTAGTGAGCTCTGCAGTGAAAGATCAAGATAAAGTTACTTCTCCGACCAAGAAACTCCATTTAGATGCTCAAACCTTGAGAAACTCGCTTTGTTACTCGAAGCAGGCAGAGGTGACCCAAAGAGGGGTTTGCGACAAAAAGGAGGGCGCGTCATCAACGGAGTAAACCCCGTACCAAAAAAATCCCCTTTTTCGTCATTTTGGCCACCAAAGACGCTGCCAAGGACGTGAAACCTCGACAGAGGAGTGCGTAGACCAGCGATAACCCTGCAATTCATGGCCAGAAGAGGCATGGAGCTGAAAACTTCATGGGTGGACCTTCGTCTTGCTGGTATGCAATCAAGGCAAAAGTGGCACTCCTGATGCGGATTCGTCGAAAGATTGGAGGATTGTCTTCAAAGTGCTTTTGCTTGAGGCTCCGCCACTGCAGCGAGACAAAGAGGGTTAGCGCGTGTGTACGCAAAGCTGAAGGCTAGGTTTTGGGGTGACCTCTACGTCCCTTGTGATTTTGATTTTGAACATCGCTGAAATGCGAGACGTGCAGACGGCATAGACAACCTTCCATCACCCGTCTCAAGTAGCTGGCACTGCGGGTGAAGAGAGCGCGCTTGTGACAGCCATCGAATCCCCCAAACAGCTTTGAAGCAGGACTGTCCCAACGAGCCCTCCATCAGGCACGGGCGTCGCAATACGTCATGAGCATAGCAGGCGACGACAGCTACAACCAGAGTACAAGCGCTGGCTTTGATAAGGGTCTATCAACTCGTGAGGGTATGTAGCACGAAGGGACAAGGGCAACAAGCGCGGCAGACTGACCAAAAGGGGACACGTCTCGCTTTCGAGGTCGAGTTACCTGTTGGAATCTAGTTATATTGGGGTATACTGACAAGAAGTCTCTTGTACAAACTAGGTAGCGCCTATCCTGGCGCGCCATCGATGTCAACGAGTTGCAAAGCGATGACCGGTACCAAATCAGAGACGTGACTGACGAAGAGCACGCCGACGAAGAACTGACGCGAAGTTCTGCTGCAATCATCCGCTGGACGCCAAGCTCAGGTAGGCCTGGCTGAGTACTACCGACACCGAACATACTCTTGTAGGTATTTCAAGACAAATCCGTCCGACTCTTAGATGTTCAAGGCCGCTTCGGACCTGTGGGCAACATACCCTAACGACGAGGAGTGATAGGGATATGTGCGTCGACCTCTGTCAGAATCGAATGATCGTGCTCAGGCGCACACGGTCAGATGACGGCGAGTATGCCTCCGTGACTTGTCACAGCAGGACATGTTAATGTATGCCGAGCAGATAGTGTGCCTCGATGGCATATTGACGAGGAGAGTCGGTTCTTGTTGTTCGAGGGTTTGGTCGAGATTCGATCTTGCAAGCGACGAGGGAGAGCCAAATGATGATGATGGAACAAGGTCGTCTTGATGCTGATCAGGTGTTGTTGACTAGGTCGGAGATGGCGAGGCGTTTCTTTGGAGAATTGGCCGGCTCAACGCTCTCGCTGCCGTCTTGACTGGCATCTCTCGGGTCGTCGCGGCCGTTCATGAGGTCAACTCTCTGGGTGATGTCGCGGACAGAATCAAGGTCGACCGTGGCGGAATCGGAAGGATGGGGGGCACTCCGGCCCCAAGCGAGTAGGTCCCCGTCCTTGATGAAGGCAAGCGTCGACGATGCATCATGAGTCCTACGCATGTGGTCGAGGATGAAAATTGCCTCTTGGCGTGGACGGTTCATCAACATCTGGACTAGGTCGTGGAGATCGCGCGATTCGGTTTCGAGGTTCTGGTACTTCCGCTTTATGGCAACCATAGGCGTAGCATCTGGATCCGCTGACCAGGTACACTCGGAGCTTTTGGTAACGCAAACTGAGCAGACTGGACGATGGCCATCGCACTGCACAACAGGGTCAGTCGTTCGGTCCTGGAGAGAAGGCTCTGCCTTTGGTCGCTTATGCTATTGCACCCACAACGTCGAATCATACCTTTGTTTTCCTCCGACGACAAGCATTGCAAGCAACAGCTATCTGATGCCGCTTGGTCTTGCCCCTGGATGGCGACTCCTCCTTGGCCGAGCCCGAACTTCTCCTCGAGCTCGTCGCGTTCTTGCCTCGAGAGCGGTCATTCATTGCTCTCGGACACGCAGCACAGCGCCGGCAACTCGACAGGGGCCAAAACCCTTCCAACAAGCAAGAACGTGGGAGGGGCTGGATCTTTGAAGACAAGGTCAAGTCAAAACGACGAAACTTTGAAAACAACGATAGACGTGTTTTGATTAGGCGATTTGGCGGCAGTGTCGGGGTTGTCAGCCGTCGCCGAAAGATCAGATTTGCTCGCCCGGCACCTCTCAAAGGGCTGTGGTTGGAAGGGGCAGGACAGGCGGCACCTAATGTAATGTCTGAGCGCAGAGACTGGAGAAACGACAGCGATGAGATGATGCGCGCATCATCATGGCATTCTGAACAATCACAGGCAAATTGCACCAAAATGCATGCTTGAAAAGTGCTGTTTCAGTCGGGAGGGAAACAGCTCCGTCTGATCTCTCTCTCGCGCCACAATATCAAGCGTTGAGCCGCTTTCCCGTCCACAGTCTGGCCACCATCGGCCCTCACAGACCCACATAATCTCGGCGTCTGATCCGATGGAGCGCGGCAGCCTGTGCCTTGCTTCGGACCCGGTGAAGCTCGCTCCGACACATATCAGGCAGGAGCTTCTGCCATATGAGCAATGCATGCTATTCACACTGAATAACCCTGGCTCGTAATAGACACGACATCTGTTCTGTCGAGAAAGAGACTCTGCTAAATGCTCACTCTACCTAAAAATCCACGCCCTCCCCACTTTCCTCACGTCCTCGCTTCTCAGCAGCTCGCTCTTCTTTCATGATCGCGTTTACGTGGTCCCTAAACAGTTCAATATAGGGCTTGAGACTCGTCTTTTGCCAATCTTGAATCTTGTCGTCAGTGCCTTGCCACGAGTCGATCTCGGACAACAATTGTTGCACAGTCGGAACCTTCTCCGGTTCAAATTCCTCGAACCGCCGGACGTCGATTGGTACACAAACTCTGCCCGTACCCGGATGGATAACGAATGGACTTTTGAGTAGATGGTTTAGCTTCTTCGAGACCTCGGCGTCAAGACGTGGGTACGTATATTCCAGACGAATGTCTTGTTTGGCGTGTACGAGCGTTTCGGGCGTAAGACTTGACAGAGACCCGGAGACGGAAGCCACAGCGTCAATGTCAGCCCATTTCTGTGTACTGCTGCGATGTGGTGTGCTGTCCCATTTTCTTTGTAATGCCGCCGTGAGGCTCTTGTCGGGCAAGAGTTGCAGCAAGTGTGTTGCCTTTTCTGGAGATGCCCAGGGGTCTTGTTCGAGTAGCACGTCGGTTTGGAAGTAGCCATTCAAGATCTTCAAGCTGCGACTGAGCATAGTGTTAGCATGTGATGAGGCACTAGTTATTCGCCTCGAACTTACTCCATGTGTGGATGTAAAGGTCTCTTCAGATTCACCTTCTTGCCAGTCTTGTCACCTCCTTTCAACAGTTCAAGATAGCCGGCAATTGACCTGCGCTTGTTGTCGTCCATGTCTCTCGCGCGCTTGTCACTGATCCAGGCGTGAGCACCACGTCTACCTGAGTAGACCCACATGATGTGCTTGAAACCAAAGTCATCTCTTAGCGCCTTGTCTATAACCTTGATGGCCATGGTTATGAACTGCCAGCACTTCTGACAGATGCTCGCTCCAGAACAACACGTTCTGATCTCATCGTAGTCGGTCATATCGATATCAAAGACCAGCTCTTTGGCCAAGGGTCGGAATGCACTTGCGTTGCGTAGCGTCTTTCTGTCCCGGGGATTTGCAGAGTATACGGGACCGATTTCGAAACGAGTGGGAGTGAGCTGAATACACTGCTTGCGTAGTTCTTCGGCAGAATTGAATGATTGGTAACGGATGTAAGCATCGTTGGGCAAGACAAAAGCCAATTCACGGTTGCTGAAGTCGGTCGTCGTGGTCGGGGAATGGTTCAGCCACTGGAAGAGGTACTTGAATGGGAAGAGTCTTTGGTAGAAAGCGCGCAGGACTTCTGCGTCTTTGCCGACGTTGGTGTTACCAGGCTTCCTGTATGGCGTTAGCTTACGCCTGGCCTACGATGGGTCTTGACCTACGGCTCTGGCTGCGAGGATGCTTGAGTTTTGGTCTGAGCACTCGATGAGAACTCATCGTTTTCATCCATATCATCGTCGTCAAATATGTCTTCCAGCGATGCCTTCTCGACCTCATTGACTGCAGGTGCGGGTGATGATTGGGTTGTCTCATTCTGCGATTCTGCTTGTTCGTCGAGAGCGCCGGACACAGCTTCTTCCATGACTGTGTCGTCGACAGGTGGCGAAGATGGCGGATTCGGCGATTCGGCGTGAGGCATCTTGTTGTTTGGTATATTGTGGTGTGTTTGAGTAATAGTGTTGATCCAAATGATCCTTGATTGTTGACGACGCGCTCTTGCACCGACAGACGCGCCGCGCAACGCTCGTGTTAGATTGGCTTTTGTGCACAAATATCGCATACTTATGCAAAATAATCATCGTACAGCCAACTTCCTTCTTACATCTCACCTTACGTCCAATGAGACTGGTGTTCTAGATTACCTGCCGGTCAGTTCTGGCGGACGACACCAAGCCTTCCGTCCATCAGTTGTGCAACAATAGAGCCTCCAAAGGAAAGGGCTCGGTCGATGTAGCCATTCGCAGCTGCCTCTTCATGGATCTTGGAAGGTTGCCTTTGTCCTCGAACGCACCTTCCTCAGTGAATCCAAGCATGTGCAAGCTACGATCAACCTACGCTTGCTGACACTTCCTCCACGCGTCGTATTTGTCTCAAACTTGATTCTGTCTTCCACTTCATCAACACGATAATTCTTTGTCACCTCTTTCATGGCAAACCTTGACCTAGTTCCCTTTGCAGGCTATATCAGCGACGACTCAGATTTCCATGGCGCAGTCAAAGTACGCAAGAAACTCGATGCACACAGTCAGAAAATCAGCGATACGCAGCTTGTTCGGCGTTGGAACAAGGATCAAGCAGCACATCCGGCCGCCTCTGTCACGACCACATCGTTAGAACCTGTGATCTTTCACAACAGACTAGAAGGCCTTCCAACAGCTCGACAATTAACCGAGACAGTAGATGAGTTTCTCAGACGCCTTCCACCAAGAACTACTTCCATGGGACCGTGGATCTGGATCACATGTCCTATAGTCAATGGCAAAGGCAAGATAGCGGCATCTCGACACGACCCAGAGGTGGAAGAATCGCCAGAACAGATGACGGAGCGCGCTCATGCTTTGTTAAGCCAATTTGCTGCCGAAAAAGCAAGAATCACCAGTGCCAATCCAAACTCGACGCAATCAACCATCACGAGAAAGCTGGGACCTCTACGTGAGCAACTGAAAGAAGACATTCTCGATATTGCGGTAGCCAGTGGGGTGACGAACGGCAAGGTAAGCAACCTCTGCATGTTCGCAAAGCACAATTTGGCAGTCGATCAAAAGGCATAATGATTTTTGTCTCAAACAAAGGTCCATTGAGAGCATCATTGTCACAAGCTCTCCATGGCAACGACCCTCGTTACAAACATCGTGAGTATTCTCATCTATGTTTTGTCACTGACACAGGGTCTAGTGGATGCTCTTCCCAAAATCAGAAGACGTCAACAGGGTTTGGGGGCTCGTTGCTCAAGCTGTCGTCGATGGCAGATTGGGTGATACTGCCAAAGTCGCACCAGCGGATCCGCCCGACCCTTTTGTTCAGAAGAAGCAATCAAGTCATCTGATTTGTGTGTACACCAGAGACTTTTCTGACCTCGACGATGTCAGAAGAGTGCTCGAAGAGCTGGTTGAGCTCGGCCTCGCTCCGCGTAATGCTGCCGACGGTGCCATCTACTACAAGGCTGACGCATACACATACCTCAACATTGATTCTTCAAACCCCTATGGCCTTAAGGCTAGCCTTTACTCCAGTAAAGACATGGCAAGCCTCTCGAAGACTGAGAAACAGCCAAGGAGAAAGCAGCAGACCTTGACCACTATGCTTGGTGACAGGAAGAAGAGGAAGACATGAACGGAAAGAGAGGCCGGATGCTCGCTATTGTTCGCTTGGAAGGGCTTGTTATGCTTCCAACCTTACCATTCACTTGCTTACCACTACATCACATCGCAACGCAATGCAGGAAGACTTACATGTATGGCAACTGATGCTGAGCTCAGCCGGCCGTAAGACACGGTGAAGTTGCTCCCTGTACTGACTAAATTAAACCTGATTCTTGCAGTCTCTCGCAGGGATTTCTACCATTTCTAGTGCTACAGCTCGTGCTGTTGTGTCATACCTACATATTACCATCGTTGTTTGGCAGTTCACATGTTCGCTCCGCACCTGGCTACACACAAGGATTCTGCTTGCGGCAATTGCGGTCAACATGCTTCTTCCATCGAGTAAAACAATCGAGTAAAACATCCAGAATCTAGTCGATTTCGGGATCAACAGCAAAGGCTAAACAGGCACGTTATTAGAGCTTCTCCGGCCATCTCCGCTCACCAGAATTGACGACTGTCGCATCGTTCAGCTTGCCAGCCATGGATGCTTCCTCGAGCACGCTTGTAAGACAACATCGCAATGCGTGCACGTCTCTATATATACCGACATGTGTTTCCTTATCGTCTACCAACCATTCCATTATCTCTTATCTGTGGCCGGAATGCTAAACTCAAATCATCATTGCCGGTCGGCTCCGACATTAACCCGGGCTCGACTTCTCTTATCAGCGCGACCAGCAGCAACGCCGGTCCAACGCTGCAAGCGCCTCTTCACCGTACCTCTTGGCCTGAGTTTCTATCGAGTAATTCTCTCGGTTCAATGGGATGTGCTGGCCCCCGAAAGGCAAGTCAATGGCCGGTTCTGTTGAGCAGTCTGCTCCTTGCCTCGCCGGAGGCCTCTTTTGCTTGTTGGCTTTTCCACAGCCTCTGTGCGTGCCGTTGTCTAGAGTAGAGGCATGTCATGTCGAGCGGGTAGGCCCTGGGAGCGGCCCTCGAAACACCTCTATGTACCCCATACAATAAGAGCGCCCTACCCCAGATCTCTCTGGCTCTGTGACATCTTTCCTCCTCTACTCTTCTCTTTTCCCCTGCTCAATCTACCTTACAATCTATTGTTCATTATCCCCCCACTTTAAACTTGATCTTGTAGCGATAACAACAGTCATACACGCCCGAGTGGTTGCACCAGATACATACTAACCCCCACTCTCCAAATCCAAAGAAATGGCACCTCACGCTCTCTCTCCTGCCGCCCAATCAGGGACCGCTTCGCCAACACCTACACAAGCACAGTGCGACATTACCGTCCTAGCGTCCTCTCGAGCAGTCATTAAAGGCCGCCTCACAGCCGCAACGATTGTGATATCAACCGTGACAGGCAAGATCCAGTCGATCTGGGAATCAGTGTTGCCCGCCTCGTCCTTCCCCGCCGGAACCCCCTATGTCGACCACTCGCCGCACATCTTGATTCCAGGACTGGTAGATGCACACGTGCATTTGAATGAGCCTGGAAGAACAGAATGGGAGGGCTTTTGGACAGGAACACGGGCAGCTGCGTTTGGTGGTGTGACAACGGTGGTCGATATGCCTCTGAATGCTATCCCTCCTACAACAACTGTTGCAGGGTTCAAAGAGAAGATTGCGGCTGCACAGGGCAAGTGCTGGGTTGATGTTGGCTTCTATGGCGGCATTGTGCCTGGCAATGTTGAAGAGCTGAAGCCGTTGGTGAAGATGGGTGTTCGAGGCTTTAAGGGTTTCCTCATCGACAGTGGTGTATGTATACATCAGGACTGTGAAGTCAGCATGTGCAAACTAATAATTGTCTAGGTCGAAGAGTTCCCCGCCGTGTCCTCCGAAGACATCTCGAAAGTCTTCCGCGAGCTCGGCGATGAGCCCACGACAGTCATGTTTCACGCAGAAATGATTCCTCCAGTCACAGAATCTGTCGGCGACGATGTACAAGCCTCAGACCCTCCCATGGCTCCCACAGGGCCTCTGGACGTATACCAAACTTTCCTCGATTCGCGTCCTTCAACCTTCGAGACCTATGCCATTCTGGAAATTCTGAGCTTGGCACACCTGGCACCGCAACTACCTTTGCACATAGTGCATTTGTCGGCCGTCGAGGCTATCCCTATGTTGCGTGAAGCACGCGCCAAAGGTGTCAACATCACCGCCGAAACATGCTTCCACTACCTCTCGCTAGCAGCAGAGGCCATCAAGAACGGAGACACAAGACACAAATGCTGCCCACCCATCCGCAGCCAAAGCAACCAAGACGGCCTCTGGCACGAAATGTGCAGACCCGACGACAGCGTCATCAAAACCGTAGTCTCCGACCACTCTCCCTGCACGCCAAACCTCAAGCTGTTGCCCGCAAACGTGCCCGGCGCCATCGAGACCACCAGCAAAGAGGGCGAAGGCGATTTCTTCTCCGCTTGGGGCGGTATCAGCAGTGTAGGTCTGGGAATCAGTGTTCTGTGGACCGAAGCCGCAGCCCGCAACTTCACCATCGAAGACGTAGTGCGTTGGTGCTGTCTCAACACTTCCAAGCAAGTTGGTCTCGAACACCAAAAGGGAGATCTTGCTGTTGGTCTTGATGGCGATATCGCAGTCTTTGACGACGAAGCCGAGTTTATCGTTCAGCCGAACACTATGCTGTTCCGCAATAAGTGCAGTCCTTACCAGGACAAGACACTCAAGGGTGTTGTCAAGGAGACTTGGCTTCGTGGCCGCAAGATCCACACTCGCGATCAAGGATTTGTTGAGAAGACTGGTCCTGCTGGACAGCTGCTGCTTGAGCCCAGAGTCAAGATTTGATCATCGGAGGCATTTTCCATTCATACGAGGTTCTGCATACAGTGTTGGGAAGGATCTCGTCGCATTCAAGCATATTCTTTCCTGCATAACTAGAGCGATATACTACAAGCTGTTTTTGAGATACATGAGTTGCATGTACGTATCACGTTCATCAAATCACAGATTCCCTTCTCGCCAAGTTGATCCACACACTTTTTGTGTTGCTCCTCTTTAGATGTCTATCATGCCTTTCATTTTATCTGGTTGTTCCTTCCACCTCCATCCACATCTATACCATCGTGCCTTCCTCTGCTATCCCGTAGTAAATTCGAAACTCACCTGGAAGCAAATAAACCCGAGAAATCAATAGCTACATCATCATATCATTCTGCTCCAGGGTTTCAAGCATTGGCAGCCATTCGTAGGGTGATGATGCTCTATTCGGTGGGTCACTGTCTCTGGGAGCTCGTACGAGCAGGACACTCCGTCACTAAGATCTTGCGATGACGTGGTGTTGGAAATTATGATAGTGATAGGTTCATCGGAGGCAGACAGGCCCTTTAGCAGGCTGTTTCGTGTGAAATAAAGAAAATGGACGTTTGCAGAGGATCATAGTTGATTTGGAAAATGAAATATTGGCTTGAGCGAATAGACAGGACAGTACTGAACAGTATAGAAAGATAAACATTCCTTGCGTGCCCACAAGGCAGCTGATAGTAACACCACTTCATGCAACCGTCGCTGTGCGCGAAGCCGAACCCAGAACGCCATATCCCAGCGGAATACATCTCACGCTTCTCGCTTGCTACAAACACAGAACAGAGAAATGTGGTACAGAAACTCGGACTAGAATCTCAACGTGGCTTTGTCGAGATGTCTCAGTGCTTGGACGTCGCGCGCAGCGTCGTAACCCATCTTGTGCACGGGAATGTCTTGAGGACGGCCACCGATGGGGCTGCGGCTTGCGGGACGGCCAGCATTGAGTGACTGTGGGTTGCTCGTCTCGTGGATAAGAGAGCTGATACTTGGAATAGTGGTACCACCGCTGACAGGGGGCAGAGTGGCAGGAGGCAGTTTGGTGGGCTCTGAAGGAGCGCCTGCAGCAGTATCTCCCAAAGACCTCGGGCTCGGAAGAGGAGGAGGAATAGTCTTTCTAGAGTCGTTGGCCAGGGCAGGGTCGATGGAGGGTTGAGCGTGACTAGGAGGACGTGACGAGTGGTCTTGGAGAGAAGGACGGTGGGCGTGGTTGATCTGAGGCAGAGGAGGAGGTGGAGGGTGGTTGTGGATAGGAGTGAGTTGCGGGTGATGATGATGGTGGTGAGAAGGCGGCGCAGGAAGCGCGTTGTTGGACAGCGGAGCAGGCGCGCGGTCGAAGGCAGTAAGCGGAGGAGGGTAGTGCTGGGCGTGCTGTGGAGGGTATTGCGAAGGATGGAGATGGTGCATGGGCGAGTGGTAGGCACCGTAGGGCGAATAGTGCGGCGGCGGCGTGTGCATGGGGCTCGGGGGAGCCCAGCCGGGATGAGGGTACGACGAGGGACCATGTGTGTATTGCGGTCTTGGGTAGGGTGCGCCGATGTTTGCGGACTGATGGGGAGAGTTGGCAAAGGCTGGGCTGGTCATGGGGCCTCTTGTGACGGCGGGGATGGCGTTCTGTTCGTGGACGGTCGACTCGGGGTACATGCCCTTCTCGGGACGGATGTGACGCAGCTGAGGGTCGCTGGAAGGCTGCTGCAGGTTTTGCGAGACGGCGGTAGAGCGGGCGAAGTAGCTGATGAGATGCAGGTGCTGGCCGTTGGATGTGGTGATGCTGAACGACTGCTTGATCAGGCCGTCGGGCTTGTAGCGGTAACCGTCAGGCCCATCATCCGAGGCGTCGTGGTCTTTGGCAGCGGGCGCCTTGGGAGCAGCGTTGAAAGTGCTGCCGCCGCGCTTGCCCTCCATCTCGCGATATGTGAGGAAGCTGCCCGACACGCGACTTGCGCTCCATGATTTTCCATCCGTCCAGCGTCTCATACCAGCCTCGCGCTCGTCCCACACAAAGACGGAGCCAGACTTGATCGAAAGTCTTTCCTTTTCCGACAAGCGGCGCTGTACTCTGGGCAACAGACCGATCCTGCATGCCTCGAAGAGTAAGATGGCATCTCCAGGTGTTCGCACGTGTCCGTAGTATGTCTCCATGGCTGGCTGATGTCTTGCCTGTCGAGGCGAAGACAGGTGTTAGTTGAGAAGAAAGATTGTTGGCGATGGTCGAAGAGTGTGGGGCAGTATTGGACGATTTTAGCACAAGTTGCAGGTGCGTGAGTGAGCCAGATCTTCAAAGTGGTAGGTGTGGAGGAAAGAAGATTGGAGAAAAGAAGAAGAGTAACCAGCAGCAGCAGGCAGGAAGAGCAAGAACAAAACGAGTTGGTGAGCAGGTGCGAACATGAAGGAATGCCCTGCGCATGCGCTTACTGGCCCTTCGACTAGCTTCGCTTTGATGAACCACCAAGACACCAAGAATTGCTAAGGCCACACGCTAAACCCTCTTTCCTACCCCAGTTTTGGCCTGGCAAAGTCTCGACATGCAACTCTCGCGAGAACTGTTCGTGTTTGTCTGCGCTCTTCGTGTGTCCCGATGGCCGGAGAATTCTCCAGAATGCCCTGCTCGAGATACTCGTTTCTTTCCTCCAATGCAGCCATCTGCAGTCTTTCCTGTCTTCTCAGACGAATATGCTCGGGTTCGCCGGCTACCTTGACCTGCCCTACGTGGGCAACGTTCAGACTAGCAATGTACTTAAAATTAACGTTAAAATGGTGGATCGACTCGTGTCGACATGTTTAAGCGAACTCTGAAGGGGCTGCGAGTCGCTCCTTCGCAAAAAGTCACCATCTCTCTGTTCGTCATCCATTCGCTGTCGCACAGCGGCCACATTGATCACCTCTTTTCTAGGCCCTGACTTGCCATCATCACGTCCCGCAACCTCGATTGCTGCTAGTGATCCCCGATGCTCTTCACTGCACTCCACCACCTCTGTCTGATAGGCCAAGCATTCTTGACCTCGCGCTTGGCGGCCTGTCTCGATCATAGCGCGACCTTGCGCCGATCCCGACGAGACAGCTAAGTCACAAGCCAAGGATGGCTGTGCAAGAGCGGCAAGAAAGGACACAAGGCAGGCCAAGCACTTGTCTCCACCCCGACGATGGGGAGTATCTCAATCTGGCCGAAGCACCAAAAACTAAACGTCGCCGTGCATACCCGTCATGCCACGCCCAGAAGGACAAGAGCTCGATTTAAGAGTTTGGGGGCGTCTTTGTGGCACCGCACTAGGGGTTCGCCTTTTCCTGCGTTGGATCGTCGTCAAATCAAACGACGTCTCCGTCTTCCCGGATCGCCAGTGGACAGAATATCCTCGACCATTTTCAAAGTCACAAAGTGAGGACGTCGTCTGGCCACGTAAGCCTTGCCTCCAAAATCCTTCACAATCGTCCAAGAGAATCGATCTGCTTGAGACTCTTGATCTCATGGGCGATGACAGCCAAATCAAAACCTACCCAAGACATCCAACAGGGTTCCCGCCCCCAAGCCCGTACAAGATCCAATAGATCTCGGCATTCTTATCAGCTCGGCTTGTGCATACACACTGAACGCTTTAGTGCTTGGCCTCCTGCTCCTTCCGAGCTCACTCCTTCCCTCAAGCGCGAAGAGTGGACACCGCAGCAACTCCAATGATCTTACAAGAGCTCGTGAAGCTTTTCTCCTCGGTCGCGATTGACGGTCCGTCGTCTGGTAAGGAGTCACGTCATGTGTCGCGTGAAGTCGATTTTGGGTTTGTGATCTGGTCTACGTTATCAAGGATAGAGTCGAAATTAAAGAATCCATCCACGAGGACGGGACAAAGCTTGGCTCCACGCATGGTACGAAGGAGCTAGTATCGAACCCTAAGTGCCACAAAGACCCAGCCAGCCCACGAAAACGGGCAAGTCTTACCACGCACCCCCTTACCTTTGTCCGAATGCTGAGATATACTTTGTACAGGTCTCAGAGCCGGGCTTTCCAATTGCGGTCTTGTGGGCGAGGCAAGAGTGCGATGGAGAGTGATTAGGATCATTGACTGACGTGCCTCAGCCGTCTGCACCCATATGACATGGATGCAGGGAACACCGCTGTATCGAAAGGTAGAGTCGTGTGTCGGAACAGCCTGGCCGCGTGTAGCTTTTCCCCGGTACCGCATGCTTCTTGTCGTGTGTTGGATACACGAAGGAATGGAACAACAAACGCCGCAGTAGGGATCCTCTCGGGCTCGAAAGCAAACATCGCTTACCACCAACGAGGCACAGAGAATCGGCCCTCAAGCTTGGATATCCATCGAGATGGTCTAGATTCAGCGCTTCTCGTGGGCTACATTCTCTTGCCATTTCACAGAAAATCGTGAAATGTACAGTACTGTACGTTTCTACTTGACAGCTCGACCCGTGAGAGCCTCACAAGGTACGTATTTTCTCCGTGTGCAACCCACATGTTTCCGCTCCTCCACTTCATCAACTAGCCGAGAACGTTCTTTTCAAGCATAATTCCCCAGGCTGCTGTGCACGCAGGCACAGCGGGGATGGTCAACGTTAGGGCTGTTATCGTCAAGTCCATAAGGCTCTATGTCATACGAGAAGACTGCATATTTGTATGGCTTTCACGTTGCACTCCGAGCCTTTCTCTCCTCAGATGAAGTATTCTGTAGAACGTTGCGCTGCAGTTTGCGCGGACTTCGGGAATATGGGCCGTTCGTTGGTCTCGTGTTCTGTTCCTTTTTGTCTTTTTCCATCGCCGAGATCACAAAATTGGCTCCATGTTTGCCAGGTGCTTGTACATACGTGGTACTTAATCCAACAGCTACCTGCATGTCAGATCTACGATTTTGACGTTGCAGTCAACAACCAAGAGTATCTTTCTTATCAGACTTTTTCAATGGCGTGCGCAGAGGCTGCAAGCAAGGCTGCCCAATAATGGGCATCAGAAGTAGAAAGGAGTGTGAAGAGAAGCAGAACACAGCAGCATTCCCGCTGATGGATAAAATCAGATTCGGTTGTAGGAGAAAGGCCATCAAGGCCGCGTCATGTCTCGTCTACGCAATGATGGTGCCTTTCAAGCACGTGAAGCCCTGCCCGAAGAAGTAGCCTTGTTTTTAGCCTGTCCATCCATGTTCCAAAACCTGCTCTTGTATGCAGGGAAGGAACTTTGGTTCCATGTGTTGACCAGCAAGCTATTCGCAATGTACAGTCAGCAAAAAGCTCGACGGCCGGGATGATGTTGGTGTGTCCAGAGGTGTGGTGTGAAGGGTAAGAAGGGAAAAAAACACACTTTTGTGTCCTGTCTGCAGATTCCTCTTCACTCATTTCCTTGACTCCGACCTTCATGCCGTCTTTTGTGAACATGACGTTCTTCTTCTCCATTGTCTTTTTTCCCTTGTCGGCGAGATCGTTGGTCCAGAGGTACATCTTGGAGCTGTGTCAGTTGCCGTCATGCGTAAGCGACAGTGAACAGAGGAGATCTGACCTGGTAGCCCACAAACGCGAATGCGCCAACCACGACAAAGAGGATGATGAGGGGAAGCAGATTCAAGATAGCGCCCATAATTGCGGTCGCAGTGTCGCAGCGTGTTCGGTTTGGAGAGTGCGCTCAGATGGGCGGCCGGCGAGGGATGGTGGGTGACAAGACGCAAGCTCGCCGTCGGTCTGCGAGAGTAGAAGTGAAAGAAGACGCGAGATTGCAAGTCGTATTCCTGAGATTGAGAGGCCACTAGGGTTGCGTATTCGTCAAGCGCCGAGCGCGACTCGTGTGACGAGGAAACACCAGGCCCGTGCACGCGGATCATTGGAAATGCATGAACATACAGTTCTTCTTTGATCAGTAAGACGCCTGTGCACTCTCTTCTACCACACATTCGAGAAGGCGGTTTAATCATGGCGAAATACTCAGCTCCGTTTGGAGCCGCCATGCTTACTGACTGTAAGGGCCAACGACTATGTAACAGTCTCGCTCTTGTCCGGACGGTTTTGGGTTGGCGTCGTGAAGCTGAGCTGAAAGTGCTCCAGCTGGTGTGATCAGCTCTGGTCGGCATGCCACTCCTATCTTGAATGTATAACCGCCACTTTAAACAACCCTCCAATTCCATCTTAGCCACCAACTCCTTTGTCGATAGTCTGTTGCAATGGTTCTCAGCAGGTACTCTGAGCAAGCTTTTGTATCGCAGCAACAACTCTGACGACTTATAAGCTGAACAGATAAGAGCGTTGTCATAGATTTTTGGCTCCTCGCAAACTAGAAAAGGTGCTGTTTTGTGGTTATTGGAAAATACAAGAGTGTTGGCAGCGCGCTTACTGCCCACTCATGGTACTGTATTCGACGAAAGCTTGGATGGTCTCAAACTATCATGTTTCCCTGTTGGCCTGCATCGACGCGCAATCTCGATGTATCGTCGGATCCAACAGCCTGGGTCGTCGTACTCATGCGTGAGGCACGAACTGGTCCTTGCGATCAGATGAAAGGAGGAGAGCCTGCTCCAGTCCACACTCTTTCGCTATCTTGGCAAGACGGCCATAGATATAAAGCCATTGATCCTTCGATATCCGAGGACAACTTGAGGCTGCAGTGAGAGGCCAGATGAGTGAGTAGCCACCTATTAGATCGACAATCGTATCCATCTGATCCGGTGTTCGTGCTGCTTGCTTCCCCATCCCCAACAAGAATGGAACACTCGAGCAGATATCATCGACAGTACGTTGTTCGATCCACCGCGTATGTACGTAGCGATCGTCCATGGGATAGTCATAGGGTCGAAGCCATTCGAGTCCGTTCAGAATCACCTGCGCACAAAGCATGTGACACGAGTGTAGCTTGTTCAGCACGCCGGCCTTGTGTCCGTCGACGAAGGCGTGGACAGGGCCGACCCATGCATCCGCGTTTAGAGGGTCTGCTGGCTTCTCGGGTATGTAGTCGATTGTGTATGGTAGCCATTCGTCAGACAACGATGCCGCCCAGTTTTGCATGGTCGCTTCCAGATGACAGGCTCGTTCGATCAGCACTTCCATGTCGGCCATGCTCTCGGTATTGCGTTGTCGCTCACAGACACGTCGGGTCTTTTCCATCAACGACGGAAGCTCGATGGTACAGTGAGTAAGATAGGCCAGTGGATCATCCTCGGTCGTGTCGCATAACCAGTTCATTCCTGCTTCGAGCTGCTTGCTAGGCTTGCCTTGTCTTATGCAGTTGATGAGCACAAGTGTTCTCGCTGCACGAAATAGTGCCAAGCTTTGCTCATTCTCGAGTTGTTCCATTCCTCTGCTTTGAACGATGGCACTAGCACCGTCTACGTGATTTGACCATGCATCGATGGAATGATTTGTAGCCTTTATAGACTGTCGGGATCGGTCAGTGATAGGTTTCCCTGTGATGTGATGCTTCAGGACTCACCTCGTAAAGAGACAGTAACAAAGTCGCTTGTAAAGTCTCATCTGATGTTGCTTGCATTGGATCCTGGAGGGCACCGGCAGCAATCCGCATAGCCTTTCCATAAGTATCGGCTGCGCGGTAATGCAAATGCTCCTGATTCGGTAATTGAGAAATAGCGCACAGTGCTGCTGCGTGAGTAGCGGTCTGTAGCAACGAACCCTTTGCGGCATTGCTATACATTGGAGCCAAGAAGGGAAGGAATCCGCTGACAGTATCTTGGGTTCTGTACAGTCGAGCAAAGTTCCTGAAGTACACCTGGACGACTTCTTCTTCGATTGAAAAGGTGGGTTGCTGACAGATAGTCGTCCTGGCTGCAAGATTCATTGGTGAAAGCCCCTGCCTGAGCATTATCTGGTTGTGCGAATTTGACTCCAAATGAGAGTCCACGAAGGTGATTGGCATATCGGTCGAGACATCGGTTCTATCGACCTTTGCACGTACTATCACACTTCCGCTCTTGCTACTACAGTATAGCGTGTTAGTCCTAAATCGGACATGGCTTGCGAACAACACTCACCTTGTCGAATCAGGAGATCTGGATGCTCGCGGCTTTCTTGCTTTCGTGACTCTACTGGTCACCTTCTCTGTCTGGTTCCGGAAGATATAATCCGCTTCATCCTTGTAGCCCAAGCATACTCGCGAACTCTTCTCACATTGTGTGCATGTGGGTCGACCTTCATCGCACTGTAAATCTGTGAGTGAATTTGCATAATAAACGAAATCCTGCTTACCCACTTTGATCTTGCGTTTCTTGCACGTGGCACAACCTCGACTTGGCTTGCTTGGTCCAGTTAGCTGAACTGTTTCTATCTTTGTTATTTTCTGTCTTTCTGCCTTACCCGCCGTACACCATGCTTGCTGGTCGAAGCGGGTGATACACAAAGCGACAAGAAACGTATAGAGAATCACATCTGGGAGTCTTGCAGAATTGCACACAACTGCTGCCTAGACGAACAAGATAAGAATGCAACTGCTTGGAATTTTCAGGGATGTTATTTGCATCAATCTCACCTGGGAAACTCTGTCGCTTCTACTGAAGTCATGCTCGCAAGCGTTTCCTTATTGGGTTCGGCTGGTCTTGGAAGGTGTCGGAACTCGGTGACAAGAACGCCGACCTGTCGTACCAAGCCTTCCAAGAATCTTAGGTAGCTGACTTTCTCGAACATGTTGAGGGCTGACACGTGCAAGCATCTCTCAATCAGATGTATAAAAGCACATTCCCGATCGCAATACAGCGAGATCTTCTGTGTCCAAAAGGAGTGACATATTGTCTGCCCTCTGACTGACGCCAAAATGCAGTGATCCTGACGGAACCACATTACCGACATCTAAACAGCTCGCTCGGGCACATGCTGATCTCAAGTCATCCGACAAAATTGCCATGAGGGACGCGTCTCTTCTGGTAGCTAGTTGCTGCAACCTTTTCGCGCATCTCGCATGCTGTCGATATTCACTGCCACTGCCCATGAGCAAATGGGATGCTTGCGGAGGACGATTATGTACTGGAGGAACAGCCAGTAAGTTAGGCATAACGCGCATACGTAAAATTCATGTAAGCATTCCAGAAACGGAAAGGAGTAGGACCAATCAACAGGATGTGTTCTTCGCCTCATATCCGAATAGACGGATTTGGTCCAATGACGCCTGAAGGATCGAAGTATGTAGGCACCGCTAGTCTAGGCAGCAAAATTCGCTGTTCCTCTTATCCTTCGAGTCTTTCGTTAAATCGTACAGTCGACAATGAGTACAATATGGAGCCACAACTGGTCAAGACGATTGGCAATTCGATATGGAGCGGCTGCACTTGTTTGCATATTGTGCTTGGTGTTAATCTTGCGCTCAAATGCTGGTCCCAAACCTATCACTCTCAAACCAGGACTTCGCAAGCTTGTGGAAAGCCGCAATGACGCCAAAGAGTTCGGTGCAGAACGTACATCTCTTGACATAGGCATTGTCATGGCAAAGGCTCGACCTGAAAATGTCAATTGGCTACTGGAACTTCACCAGAACTTGCCACTTCGGCCTTTCATCTACTCTGTAGATTCGTCTGTCGAGCCTGGTTGTCTGGTACCACGCTCAAGAAGAGGCAGAGAAACTGCAGCGTATTTGTCTTACATAATCGACAACTACGATTCATTACCAGAATATTCTATATTCATCCACGCCAAAGATGAGCAATGGCACAACGATGTTCTCGAACAAAAGGCACCCGATACGATCAAGGCCCTTCGCTTTCAACACATCAACGCCACCGCCTTCGTCAACCTACGCTGCACATTGTTTCCTGGATGTCCACTCGGGCTAAATCCTCTGGATCCTACTGAGCAGGACATCCGCAACAAAGATACGAGAGCTTTCTTTGCGGATATATACATGGAGCTTTTCGACGTCACGCGCGAGAAGGTACCAAAGCATATTGGCAATGTCTGCTGTGCACAATTTGCTGTCACCAGATCTCGCATCGTGCGGCGGCCAAAGTCAGATTACGAGAGGATGCTCAGATGGACTGAGCAGACTCAACAAGCTGACTTTGCAGTGGGCTGGGTGTTTGAGAAGCTGTGGGATATCATTTTCGGAATGGACGCTATAAAGTGAGTGCACACTTTCTGGATGCTCTTAGTCATTACTAACGTGCGGTGTCTCAGTTGTCCTGACTATGAGCAGTGTCGCTGTGATCTATATGGATGGTGCGGACCCTTATCATCAGGAAAAGTTATGACACCCAGCTTTACTTGAGAGGCCAAAACATTATGGCATTGACACCTACATGACCTCTGAGACCGTCTCTAAACATATCGGAGAGGAGGTTGTTATCATTGTGACGTCCATCGCTACAGGAGCTCTGGAAGGAACTCGTCGTGGTTGTTGCTACCATAACTTGTATCCTTTCTGAAGGAAGCAAGTTTGTGTCGTCCTTATGAGGCATCAAGTTAGAGAGTCTACCAGTAACACAGCAGTGACAATGAATCTAGCTTCATCATCCAATCATTGACCTTTGTCCACCTCTTGTATGTAGTGTCGTCCAGATATGGTGACGAAGACGGAAGGTGCATCCGAGGTTTCGTGGGGCACGGAAAGCATATTCCCGAGCCGAACGAAATCGGCCATGATCTTATCACTCGACCATTATCTGCGACATCATCTTCTGAACTCATGTCACCTTGATATTTTTACTTCTCTTATTCTCTGGATCAGCTCATCATGGGTGTCACCGAAGGATGGAAGGACAAGATGGCTTGGCCGCGACTGGTCGCATTCATGGTCATCGTGTTTGTTCTTCTCACGACCGTGAGCTCCGTGATGAAAAGGAAAGAAGTGTTCAACCTTCCAGCAAACGGCCATCCTGGAAACGAGAAGCCGCAAGAAGATGTAGCGGTCAACACATGGTGTCCGGTACCGGAACTGCCGACTCCATTACAAGACGGCTTGGTTCAGTTAGCCGACTTTGGAAACAACAAGGACTTGATAAAGCAGCAGGTTGAACGCCTCAGTGCTGCTGTCAATGTTCCATCCATCTCGTATGATGACAACGACGATGTGGACAAAGACCCAAGGTGGCATGCCTTTGTCACTCTGCATGAGATTTTGAAAGAACAGTTTCCAAAAGTGTAAGCGGGCATCATGAAGACCATCAACGTACCCTGACAACTTAAGCAGACATGAGAAGATGAATCTCGAAATAGTGAATAGCTACGGTCTGCTGTACACGCTACCTGGAAGCTCTCAGGACCTGCAACCGATCGTCATTATGGCTCATCTTGATGTTGTACCAGTACCGGATCCGACAAAATGGAGTCATCCTCCATTCGAAGCATACTTCGATGGACAGTGGCTATGGGGGAGGGGTACGGTTGACTGCAAAGGCGTTCTCATTGGTGTTTACAGTGCCATGGAACGACTCCTCGAGCAGGACTTCAAGAACAAACGTACTATCATTCTATCGTTCGGATTCGACGAAGAAACCGGTGGTTTCAGAGGCGCCAAATACTTGGCTGCAAATCTGAAAGAGAAGTACGGTGATAACAGTGTAGAAATGATTGTCGATGAAGGCGGTGGGATGACGCCCAAAGTCGACGGCGTGACTTACGCAGTCCCAGCCATTGCAGAGAAGGGCTTCCTCGACATTGTCCTGACTCTGGACACTCCAGGAGGCCACAGCTCTGCACCGCCTAAGAACACAAACATAGGCATCATGTCACGACTCATCGCAGCAGTTGAAGATCATCCGTTCGCTCCTCACATCGATGAGCACAACCCTTTCTGGAACTACCTGAAATGCGAAGTCGAAAACTCTCCCAAAACAGCAGAGCCCTGGCTACGAGACGCGTTGGAGAAGAATGAAGACTTTGCAGACAGACTGATCGAATCTCGCGGCGGCTATACTCGCTGGTCAATACAAACGTCGCAATCGGTAGACATCGTGAACGGAGGCATCAAGGACAACCAACTGCCAGAAAAGACTGAAGTGATTATCAACTACCGTGTCCTTCCAACCGACAAGATAGATGATGTCCTGAAAGCGGTCACCGATGTCGTCGCTCCTCTTGCAAACAACTACAGCATTGGAGTCGAAGGACCAGGATACTCTCAGATCGACCGAGGCTTTGGCGTTCTTAATATCTCCTCGATGAACACTCTTGAGCCATCGCCAATCTCACCGACCGGTCCAGACGTGGGAGTCTGGAATGTCTTCGCAGGCTCTATCCGCCAAGTCTTCGAGAGCACAGGAGAGAAGTTGTCAGCAAAGAAGGTCGTGCCCGTGGGTACGATTTCGATTGGCAACACAGATACCGCACATTACTGGTCGTTGACAAAGAACATCTATCGCTTTTCGCCATTGTCAGAGGATACGGCGAAAGGTCCGCATACTGTGGATGAGAGAATTGATATGCAGGCGCATGTCGGTGGTGTCAAGTTTTACTATGAGTTGATTCGGAATATGGATGCCTATACAGGGAGCTAGTCGCACTGTAATTGGCTTTGAAAATTATGTAGACGACTTATCCGCTTTTCCTCTAGGTTAGTCGATGTCGATAGTACAATGAGGACGGTTCTATGTTCGTCAACTTCTTCTTGGTTGTGCTTCCCGCTCTGTGTTATTGTGATATGAAAAGTCTTCTCCGTTCCATGTATAGTCGAGCGATAGTTCTTACGTCAAGTTGTATCGATGATTGCAGTACACACTTCTGCAACATTGTATTTCTCGAAAGTTGGTCACGACCGAGATTATGCTCTGGAAGGTGTGCCCTCTACGTTCGCTTCTTCTTTACCTCTCTTCTCGAAAGCTTTTTGCTCGCTCGCTCCTTCCTTTCCAACACGATCTCCTGTTTCTTGGTTAGTCTTAATCGAATCACTCGGAGAAGGCAAGAGCAAAATGGAACAATGTTTTTGGTAGATGAAACATCTGTATTTTTTTGTTAGGGTTATATATTTTGACCTTTTTTTTTTTGCTTTGATCTTGTGTTTTTAGATAGTGGAAATCATCCGTATGGTTTCTCTGCTTGCCGTTCTTGGGTATGTATGTGTTGAGCGTATCATGCTCTTTCTTTCTGTCTTCCATTCCTCAATTGCAAGGTTTGGAGATCTTGGAAGTTGTGAACAAAGGAGATTCGTAAGTCGTAAGTCGTGAATTATGAGTCGTGAATCGTTGAGAGCATATCCAAGCTCGTCTGCTTTATCCTCACTCGTAGTCTGCTCTGACCTTGCCATAGACGATATCGTCGACACGAAGGTCAAACTCGAGACTGCCACTAGCGAGTAGAACTCCAATTGAGTAACTCAACCTGCGGTACTTGTTACCACTCTTACCACGTACTCTGAATTGTCCCCGTGGCACGTTGTTGAGATTAGTGAAGAGGTGGCAAAGCGTACGTGTCTCCAGTGACTCCTCGAACTCATCAGGGGCATTTTGCGCGTCGCTGACGATGATCTTCGGACTAACAGATGCAGGATAGCCTAAGTCAAGGCGCCACTTATGACCGAACTCGAAGAGAACTGGTTGATCTACCGGCACGCTCTGACCCGGCTGGATGCACCAAGAGATTTGGTTATCGGCTCTCCATTCCTGGGACGTACTGCACCAGTATTTGTTCTTGTTTGAATGCAATGCAGAATCCCATGCACGGTTGATCACAACACCATAGTGACGTCTTGCCTTTCGACTGGCCACGAAATCCTTCTCCAGACCTGACAGCACTGCGCCTCTGACCACAGCAGTCCAAGGGCTTTCGGGCTGTATGATCTTGAATTCTGGACCAACGTACTTCAAGTCAGACGCTGTCTTGGCTTGGGTGAAAGTGGGAGGCGGCTTCTCATCCGCGAAGCGTGTCTTCAAGCATCGAAGAAGATAATTCGATTGGCCGAAACTACCGACCAATATCGCTCCGGCAGCGGTCTTTCCTTGTGCCGCGAGCATCTTGCGTTGTCTTTCGACAAGATCGATGACGGCATCAATAATCGGCCTGAAGATCTCTGTAAGCTCTGCAGTTCAGACTTCGAAGAATCCATCCTTGATGCCGGAAGCCAGGTCGTCCGCAGCTCCGATGAACTGTACAAAGAACTTCTTCTTGTCGTATTCTGTCTTGGAGCTCGACGGGTTGAAGGTTCTCTTGGTAAACTCCTCAAATTGCTTCTGAGCCATAGGCCACAACTTTGGCTTGCTTTCACGAAGAGCATCGAAAGTGTCTGAGCCCAGGCGACCTCTAACCAGATCTTCAAATCTCAGATCGAGGAAGGCTCCACCACATAGAGCGCCGATACCAGGAGCAGCTTCCTCGACTCGAAGAGGAGAGATCGAGAGGATCTTGTGCGAGACCAGATCTACGGTGCCTATGATACAAGGTAAAATCAGTACATCTCCCGTGTAAGCACAATAAGATCTGACATACCACCGCCAGAGTCCAGTATGATGTAAGTCTCCGAGGTTTGAATGTCCTTACGCTGACGCTGGATGGAGTTGATAGCGTGGTTGGCGGCAGCCTCGGGTTCACTGATCATTTGGATGTTCGTTCCCATTCCCGCCTTCTCTGCTGCTTTGAAAGTCGCATCTTTAGCAGCATCGGACCAGACTGCAGGAACAGTGACAATGACTTTGATGGGCGTATTGGAAACCATGTCTTCTCCAAATCGGCCAACCATTGCCTCCCTGGTGTGGCGAAAGACTGCAGACATATAATCAGAGACCGCTTCTTGTACGTTCACACCACTTTGCTTTAGTAGATTGTCGATGATCTCTCTGGAGATCGATGGTGGATAGTCCTGTCTATCGTCGAGTCGCAGCTTAAGATAACGAAGTCTGAGATCGTGAGGGTCGAGTTCAAATCCCCAGCGTATCTTCTTGAGTTTTGATCCTGATCCAGTGATTGGGTTACCGGAATAGTCGCGCTTGATTCCTTGTCGGACGATATCATAAGCGAGCTCAGTGGGTACTTTGTCGGATGTAATGCCGTTCGATCCAGGCCAGCTGTCGAACTGTCAATATGGTACGTAAACTACAAGGATTGGGAATGGCTTGCTCTTTGACAACAGTGATCTCAGATGCAGCTTCAGCACTACCGGCGTATGTGAATGCGGTAGCTGAGTAGGTGGTTCCATAATCGAACCCGAGAATTATCTCATCTCGTAGGTCCGGCATGATAGGTGCGTGAAAAGAGCAACGATCAGAAGAGAAAATATCGCGCAAATAAGTAGAGGTGTAGTTGATGTGGAAGGTTGAGGAAGAGAAGAGACTCGAAGCAGACTGGAGGAGTATATGTGGAAAGAAATGGGAGAGTGTGAGTGAGCTATGTTCGCTTTCACCTATTGAGCCAGGGCCGACGTCACCTTCACCGGTCAAGTGAAAAGGCGAGTTGAGGAAATGAAGGTTGCTTATTGAGCGAGGCAGATTCAAGCAGCTGGAGATGTGAATGGTTAGTGAACCCCTGGTTTCCCACTTTAAGCTTCCAGTCAACAAGTTCGGGTTTCTTTTCTGCGTCTCTCGGGAGTTCTACACACAACTCAGCAACCTCCACACCTCCTTCTACAACAACGATCTCCCAGTCAACATGTGGTCAAACCTCGGTTTTAGACAGAATAATTCAAGGTAACAGACCAGAAACAAATGGAAGAGACAGCAGTACCTAACTTACACGTACCTAGAGCTAGTGCTCGCAGAACTGCTTCACGAATTGACCGCCTGACTACACAACTTGAAGAGCTCAGAGGCGAGTGTCGTGATCTGAAGAATGAGAACGTGGAGCTGGAAGAAGAGATCGCAAAGCAGAAAGATCTTCACCGTCAAGCGCTGGAGGATTTCAAAAGAGCCAACAATCTCAGAATTCAACTTCTGACGCAAGTCCAGGCAAAAGACAATGAGGTTTACAAACTCACACGGGAGATCTCTCGAGCTCAGAACCAGGGCCAGTTTCGGGACATGCAGGGAGTCGAGGAAGCCCAAAAGATGAGTGATGAGATCCGCAGGCTCGGAGAAGAGAACCGCAAACTCCAGAACGAGCAAACTCGCTCCACAGGAGACAAAGAGCGCCAGTACCAGCAGCTTAACAAGGATATCGATGCACTCCTCCGAGAACGAAGCCGCGAGATTCAAGATCTCTAAAGAAAGCTTGGGAAAACGACAAAGAAAGATGACGAAATCAAAAGACTTCAAAAGGAGTTGATCAAGTACAAGGGAGCAATCAACGCATCCAACTATGTGGAGGGACAAGTGTCCGACGACACCATCTGCGCCAAGTTCAGTGGACTCTTCTATGCCATTAGAGATTGGGCCATGGATCTGAGTCGTCAGGATCAGCCGAGTAAGCCACGATATACTGCAGT
Organism: Aureobasidium sp. GC_Fusr_1; assembly: GCA_026538705.1. Classification (NCBI taxonomy): domain Eukaryota; kingdom Fungi; phylum Ascomycota; class Dothideomycetes; order Dothideales; family Saccotheciaceae; genus Aureobasidium; species Aureobasidium sp. GC_Fusr_1. The sequence goes on along the minus strand of JALPCE010000027.1, from coordinate 74,030 downwards.
ATCGGTTTTGAACAAATCAAGCTTACACTCAATACCAGATCTCCAGCCTGCCAGCTCAGCTGCCGCAGAAATTCTCTATTGCCAAGTTCCCTGCTTTCAGGATGGGACCTCGAAGCAGAAAATGCACGCGCTCATTGCTACGTTTTCTCATGTCCTAATCCAAGTCATGAACCGAAGATTCATTTTTGGCTATGCTGCAACTGGCCGAGTCAAGGTTGCTAATCGTCTTGCTAAACATCTTGAAGGTCAGCCTTAGTGTTGTATGTTCAAGATCCCGCGAATAACAAAGTTCTGCAGAGATTCCCGAGGCAACTAAACACAAAAAGAAGCAGTGGGTTGCATTCACCAACAGCCTTCTCTCCAAGGATGTTCAAGCTTCTCAGGAAGTCTTCGAGAATACTTTGATCGACTTTATGGCTCTTCTTGAGGAAACACTCCAGGAAGCATTTGGCTCTTCTTTCGAAGCCGACATCATGTCCGAGTTGAAGGCCATCATCACACCCTACATGCCCGTCATCTTCGCGTTGCATCTGCAAGAGGCAGACTACATTTTGACCATGCTGCCTGCAATGCTAGTCAAGGACAGAGAATCGAAACCACAGCTTTTCAATGCTGCGAGAATGGAGGACTTCAACGGAGAAGATGAGGGCATTCTGCAGGCTTCCTACTTCCCAATGGTTTGCAAAGAGACTGTGAAGAACAGTGGCGAGGTGAGTCGCATACCAGGTATTCCTATCCTCATACTGACATCCACAGATCCAAAGTGTCGTCATTTGCAAAGCAAAGGTCATGATTGCGCCTTGAGCACCGACCTTGCGAAGACGACAACCCTCAAGAAACGATCCTCAACACCCGCAGCGACATCGACATTCATGAGACACGAAAGAAAGATGTACATTACGATTATCAAGGAAAGAGTATTGCTCCCTCAGAAGCAGCAGAGGTCGAAGCCACAAGGCTTGGCGGAAAGACCCCTCCTTTCTCTCAAGAGGACCACGAAGAGAGACGATTCAAATAGCAATAACGAGCTCATCAATGAGCATAATGAAAAGACTTCTACATCTTGAAAAGATGATCCATATATATTGCTACCTCCGAGATATGATGTCTAACCCTACCCGCATCCAAACGCCCTACAAAAATGCACTCATTGCTATGTGTGTACAACCAGATCAAAAGAAAGATACAAAAAAAACTCCAAAGACTCCTCATGGCTCGTAAAGACTATCGCCATCATCTGCATCTTGGTCAAAAGACTCGTTCTCGTCTTCGATCCATTCACTGGCAGAGAAGCTGGACTGTGAGTTCAGCTGCGACATATCGCTGACGTCTCCATCTTCATCAAGTCCCGCCCATTCATGCTCGCTGTCAGCGCGGCCAGAGCCCACAGATTCGACTTCGGTGTCGCCTCCATCTGCCATGGCGAGATCGACGACGTTAGCTACATTGTGACTGTGTGGTGTTGCGTATGCGGTGGGTGTGCTGAGTCTCTTTCTGCTTGACCCTGCTCTGCAATGACTGCGAGTCTCCCAAGCATTTTCCATCATGGGTGTCGGCGGTTCATGTGACCATCTCGGTGTCAGTTCTTCGAGCCCTCCTCGGTATCTGCTAGGAGAGCCAGATGTGCGACGACGCTTCTGGTAAGCGATTGGTGTACATGATGGACTCTCACGACGTCGGGACTGAGAAGCTCTTTTTGTAATGATGGGAAAGGATTCTGAAAAGCGCGGAGTGATGGTGTCTCCAGAAGAGTTTGAGGTGAAGGATTTGGCTGAAGGGCTGTCAATCTCTGGGTCTTCAAAGGTGACGCCAGAGATACGACGTTTACCAAGAGAAGTGTTGCTGCATTGCGATATGAAGGATGAGAATGTGGGCGCGTCATCGAGCGCTGCCATGTGTGCCCAAAAAGGCTCTGAGGGTGCTTCGCTGCCGAACAGTAGACCGGACCTGGCCATGGCATTCTCATATCGTGGTAGATCACGGATTTGCTGCCATGTCCAACCAGTCTTTCCTGGCTGGATGTAGCCATCGGCAGTGGTCATATAAAGACGTTTGCGGCCGCCTTTGCCATTCATAAATACGCCAGAATCCAGAAAAGAGATATCCCATGTAGCGGGAGTGATCAACTCATGTGGTTCAAGGTATCGAAGCCATGGAGACTTCTTGATCTTTCTGAGCGGCACAAATGCTTCTCTGAGTGCTTCGTATGGTTGTTGTTGGTTGTTTGTACGGTAGAATGGCTGCGTTTCGACAAAGTCTGCGAAAGCGTCCTTGATAGACTCCCAGATACCATGTGCGCCAGTGTCGACAATGCTGACGTTACGGATAAGCCCTCGACTTTGAAGACGTTTGAACAAGTTGCTGTTCGGGCCCGGTGCTTTTGGCCAGAGCCATGGATTGATGGTGTTTGCCCAAGCTTCGATCGTATCCGCGGTCCAGGCAGGACCTTTACCCTCAGTCGGAGCAAGCAAGCTGCCAGATGATCCAGAGTCGCACTGGGCTGCAGGCGTACTGGGACATACATTTGGGTCGGAGTCAGCCGACTCATGCCAGACCCCTTTCAACGTCCGGCCGAACGGGAGAAGCACAATTTCAATCTCCCATGGGTTAGCGTATGAAGGATGCGCGCTCTCCAGATCTGCCAAACGATCCTCGACATCAGACACGCGCGAGAGAAGTGATTTGCTACCAGCGTGGGTTTGAAGGTCCTGGAAAGAATTCGATGCTTGCGAGTCTTTGTCATCGAGAGCCGGTCTGGATCTCTCAAGGCGAGCGTCGATGTCTTTTTTCCAGTATTCCATCTCCAGCAGGCGGCCATCGAGAAGCTCAAATTTTTCGTGTACTTCATCGAGGGGTACGTGCGAGAAAGGGTAAGTCTCGAGTGTTTCTAGACGCCGCACACAGCTCTGAAGGATGTTCTGCACGTCGAGAGTCGCGGTCTTGGTTGGTGTGCTTGGTGCTTGTTGTGATTTACTGTCGACAAACTTCGTGATCTCTAGGCATGGTTTGGTGTCTACAACTTCGCGTGTTTCGGCATTGGAGTCTGCAAGCTTCGCGGGCTGATGGTGATTCGAACGAGTGTCTCCTTGATCATGCTGAGCATCGGAAGGCACATCGGCTCGTAGTGAATCAGGCACGTAATCGGCAGTGGGTGTACCTTGCACAGTAGGGCTGGCCATCGAGCCATCCATGTTTGGGAAGAGTGACGCATATGGCCGTTCGTTGGACGTTGAACTCTTCACCGGTGATGGCGTTTGCCGCGGCTCTGGTTGCGGTTCGTATGACAGAACACTGGCGGGTGCAGTAGACGGGATCCAGGTTGGATCTTGTTGCCATCGCGCAAAGTTGTTCAAGCGTCCCCAGACATCGTTGGACAGGGGTGCAACTCGTGTTGATTCTATCTGATCATGTCTGATATCATCTTGCGGAGGAATGATGGGTGTTTGGATCCGAGGACCGACTTGTAGAGTGGTGGTGTAGGCTGTGTGATGATCGGAAGGTACAGAGGGGGCGCTGCTGTGTCGCATCAAGTTGGAAGGTGGAGTGGGATCGACCGTAACGTCGTGGAAACAGGCGTGGTGACCGCAGGCGCAGAGTACGGAAGATGCATTCTGACTATCTAAGGGCTTGTCGAGCCAGAATCTACGACAGCCACAGGTTGCGGTGCTCGAACCGCTGCTGAGTGATCGAAAATTGCAGTTTCCGTTGGGTAGGAACGCGTAAGAAGTGGTCGTGTTTGCTGTGTTTACAGCGTTGTGCCACGGTGAAGCCTCCATGTGCTTTCAACAAAGCATGATCTGGAGATACGAGAAGACTGGATTGGAGTTGTTGGTTCTGATAGGCTACGCGACTGATTTGGTGTATTCATTGACGTGACAAGAGTGGACTGGCGTAGGGGAGAGTGCAATCGGTGCGTAGACAACAAAAGAGGATTGAGGAGTCGGATGCGCATCCCACGCGCCCGGGATGCATCGACTCCACCTTTGGACGGCCCGTAGCGCAGAACGCAGAACGCCGAAACGCTGTTCTCCCTGATCTCTCATGCCCAGAGATAACATGGTGTAGAGATGGATGGATATCAAGGTGTATGTGCGAGACTCTGCTCTCACGGTCTGTAGAGGTATGAGAGCTATGTGGTGCTTACCATCTTACCGCGTGCTTCGTCGTGCTACTTGGTCTTGTTGAACTCGTATGCTCTGCATGCTGCATATCAGCTTTGAGACCATCAAGAGCTGGCATTTTCACTCAGAAGGCGGTATCAAAGAGTATGTATTGTCTACACATGCTATGAGTGAGCCTTCAGAGAGACTTGTTATCAGGTTGTGTGATGGTTCAACTCGAGGAATGGTTTAGGGCTCTGAAATCAGGCTTGGTGGTCATAGCGCCTCGTCGAAGTTGTATCTCACTGACGTTTCCCACGGTCTCCATCAACGCGCTCTACATATTCCGGGTCGAGTCTTGACAATCTTTCCGTGGCGGAGCAATCAACCGACTCGAACTCGTCGCGTCGTCGATTGATTATCGAAAGTGCAGATTCTACAAGAATGTAAGACTCTTTCCCGGCGCATTCGAGGTTGACGATAGCACGCGTCGCAACCCGGACATAGTCCGTAGAGACAGAAAGGTGTATACTGACTGCCACAGTTCTGCCGCCTGCCTCGGGCGCAATCCGCCTGCATGGACGACCAGATGTCCAGCTACCCTGAGCCCGACAGCCAGCAGCACTACACTCTCTACCCACCTCCGGGCCAGCAACAATTGTTGGACCCTGTCCAGCAGGAGCAATTGCAGTTCAGCCAACTCGGTCAGCTTGGTCAGGCCATCTATCCCAAGGCCGAGGGCGAGGTCGATCCGAATGCGCCAAACCACATCGAACAGCGCATCGAGCAGCTGCAGCAGCAACCACCACACCCTCAGCCTCAACACCAGCACCAACATCAGCACCCTCTGCAACAACACGACCAGCACCACGACCAACATCAACAGGGCCCTCTTGGTCCACCACCTCCACCACCGCCAACTGCACAGCCTCAAGGTCCTCCAGTCCAAGGAGAGACCCCTCAGAAGGCCAATCGTCTACGCAAGGCATGCGACTCGTGCAGTATTCGCAAGGTCAAGGTATATGACATCTGTTGCCCCAGATATGTCCTGTCCCTCTACTAACGTCGCATCGCAGTGTGACGAGTCTGGTCCGCCATGTCGAGCATGCGCTGCTCTAGAGATTCCCTGCACGTTCGAACGTCCCAGCCGCCGTCGCGGTCCTCCAAACCGTCATGCAGAGGCAATCAAGCGCCGCCGTCTTGAAGAGTCACCACACATCAGCGGCCAATCAACGCCCTCTTCACCTACTCACGCCGCCCAAGCTCTAGCAGCTCTGTCTTCTCACTCTTCTCATCCTCCCATCTCGGCCGAATCCATTTGCGACTTCCAGACGTTGGATCTCCTCGTCAACGACTTCTTCACCTACATCCATCCATTGTGCCCATTCCCACATGAGCCAAGCTTCCGCGAAGCTTGGAAGAGAAGAGAAGACTACAACAACCGTGCTTTCCTGGCCCTGCTGTCATCCATGGTTGCTGCCCTCGTGGCTTCCTTCCCACGAAAGCCCAGACTACATCTCAAGGCACAACGCAGAGAGCTCGAGTTCCCCAACCATATGGCACTTGTCTTGAAGTGTCAGAAGGTGTGTGCCGATGCTCGTGGACCAGGCTATCTCGACAGTGAAAACTTGAGTGTTCATGATGCTGCGACCAGCTACTTCCTTGGTCTCTCGGCTTGCTACACATTCAGATGGCGTCAATGCCGTTTGTACTGGAGTGAGTGCCTGACCATCATCAGAGCTCTCGGTCTACACAAGCCGACTGAGCAGAACTTTACGCGATTGGGAATGTTGCCAGCAGCCGTGGGCTCGAACGGACCGAATGTTGAGGGTAATCGCGACGACGTTCTCGACAACATCACCCTCGAGATGGGCAGAAGAATTTTCTGGACAATGTTTGTGAGCTCGAAGACGATTCACCAGTGCGGTTCTGCCTTTAGCGAACTTGTCATTCCGCCCGAAACTCCATCCATGCCTTACCCTCCGCTTCCTGTAGAGGTCGACGACTTCTGCATCTTCCCTGGACATATTGAGCCGCAGCCGCCAGGCCTTGTTCCCATGATTGCTGGCTTCAATGCTAATGTCAGAATCTTCATGTCTTACAGCCCTCTTTCCACCATGGAATTGGCTTGGGGTGTTGATGCCTTGGTCGATATTGATCGCCAGAAGAAGGTCCTCCATGACTCGCTGGAGCGATGCAAATCAGCTATCAGAGAACTACCGCCTGTGCTCGTCATCTGGCCGACTGACAACAACCCTTTCGCTAACCACAATGGAAACGAGCTCGGACTTGACTTCTCAAACACATCATATGCACGCGATCCTGCAACACTAAATCCTAATACAGTAGACGCCACGCCTGAGGATCGCAGAAGACGACAATACGAGATCCAGAAGGCGAACATTCACGGAAGCGGTCTCTGCACGAGGTCCTACATCGTCGAGAAGTACTTCACTCTGATCGAGGCGCAGGCTCGAAGCAAGCTTCAGGCGGAGAACGCCGAGTCTGGTCTGTCGAGCGAAGTCGCTGCAGAACTTGATGGACTGCTCTCGGATGGAGCTTCTGCTGATGCACTGGACCGTGAGATGTCGGAGGAGCGCGAGGGTATCGTCAGGGACTTGCTCTCTGTTCTGAGCAGTATCGACAGGGTGAACATGGAGCCGAACGCGGACAGTCTTGTGAGTAGAATGGTTAAGATGATGATGTGCAGAATGTGGCTAACTCGTGTTGCAGACAACAAAGATTCGTGTAGTGGCAAGCACCCTTCTCGAGGTGCCCAGGTCTCGCAAGGGTCAAGTCGCGCAGCAAGCCGAGGAATATCTTGCGGCATTCCTTGAGATTCTGGTCAAGCTGGAGCGTGTGAACCCTGGACATGACGACCCTCACAACCCCAACGACGAAGAAACCGAATTGCGACACTGGGCTGACCTTCGTGAGTATCAACTCAAGTTCGCACAGCAAGGCGGACTATCTAGTCTCGGTTGACTGGCAGCAAGCATGGTTTAGGAGTGGGGCGTTTCATGGCAAGGGGAGCAAGGTGTACAAGGAGCTTGTGGCCTGATGGATAGGCAATGAAGCCGGGATGGCTTCATATCAAAAGCTTGCATGCTGTGTATTATACGATAACCCCAATAATAGCTCGACATATTATTTTTACTCGTATCGTTTCTCCTGATGGATTGTTGTTGTTGCTTGTGATAATGCTCCTTCCTCTCAGGGGTATACTGGGCTTGGCGCTGGCCAGACCCCCGAAGAGCAATGGTGGCACTTTGTTTTCAACTTACAGACTGGACATCAACCCAGACGTCGATCGGACTTGGAAGACCCCAGAGCACGGAGCAAGAGGAGGAATAATAACAAGACAACTCCAGTGTCTATCCGCGACAGCTTTGGACGAGGATCTGGTGACGAGACGCAGGAGTGGCTTGGGACCACGTAGCTTTGTCTACAGCTTCGACTGAACAAGATCGCAACCACTTTCGTTAATCATGGAGTTCTCTTTGACTGGATCACCGGCGACAACACCACTGGCAACACCAGGCGGCTCCAACCCAAGACAGAAGGAACAGAGATTCCGACCACCAGTCGCACCGAGTCCCTACGCCGAATACCAACAAAGCGGCTCAGAAGCGGGTTACTTCCCTATCCAACCCCAACAACCAGCCCCACCACAACAACAGCCAGCGAGTATGGATGGACTCTCAAATCAAATGGGTGCAATGGGTCTGGGAGGCCAGCCTCCTGCTCCTGCTGTACCAAGCTCGCGACCACATAAAAAGAAGGACAGGCATGCATACCATCACATCGAAACACCGGCCGCCGCCCAACCTCTACCAGCTGCAGTACCAGGAACTACATCGTCGCAGTTCTACAACACTCAGAATGCACCCATGCCCGGAACAGCTGCCCCGTACATGTCCCAGCAGATCACACCCGCCATGTCGCAGTTCCCCGCCGCAGCATCCACCTTCACGCCTGCCAACCCCGCAACGCCCATGGAGCATGCTGCTCGTCAAGGCGACCAACTCTTGTCAGCTCCTGCTTCTTCTCAGTCAGGTCGCGTTGACCCGGACCAGATACCCAGTGTGCCGAGGTCACGCGACATTCCCGCTCGCCATTACCAGGAGCGCATCTACCCTACCATGGAGCAACACCTCCCACCACCTGCCGCTGTTCCTTTTGTCGCTTTCGACCAAGGAAACAGTTCTCCCAAGTTTGCTCGTCTCACCTTGAATAACATTCCGACCTCGAACGAAGCTCTTCAAACTACCGGTCTTCCTCTTGGTCTTGTTCTGCAACCATTGGCTCCTATGCAGGACGGTGAGCAGCCTGTACCTGTTCTCGACTTTGGAGATGTGGGCCCGCCACGCTGCAGACGTTGCAGAACCTACATCAACCCCTTTATGACTTTCCGTTCTGGTGGAAACAAGTTTGTCTGCAACCTGTGCACTCATCCTAATGATGTGCCCTCCGAGTACTTTGCTCCTACTGATCCGACAGGCATCAGAGTCGATCGTTCGCAAAGACCTGAGCTGATGCTGGGTACTGTTGACTTCCTCGTTCCCAAGGAGTACTGGACCAGAGACCCTGTTGCTCTCCAATGGCTTTTCGTGATTGATGTCAGTCTAGAGGCATCTAGCAGGGGCTTCCTTGGCGCCATGTGCAAGGGTATTCTACATGCACTCTACGCCGAGGACGGTACAAGCAATGTTCCTGCAGGTGTCAAGGTTGGTATTGTAACATTTGACCGAGAAGTGCATTTCTACAATTTGACTCCGGGTCTTGAGCAAGCTCAAATGATCATTATGCCTGATATCGAGGATCCGTTCGTGCCTTTGAGCCAAGGCCTGTTTGTTGATCCTCAAGCATCCAAGGCTGCCATCACATCTCTTCTTGGCCAGATACCGGATATGTTCTCCTCAGTGAAAAGTCCGGAGCCCGCGTTACTCCCGGCTATCAATGCTGCTTTGGCTGCTCTGACTTCTACTGGAGGCAAGATTGTATGCTCAGTGTCGAGTCTTCCCACGTTTGGTCCTGGACGTCTTTTCCCTCGCGACAAGAATGAAGGCCGTGACACAGACGCCGAAAAGAAGCTCTATACTACTGAGCATCCTGGTTGGAGAGGTACGGCTTCAAAGATGGTTGAAGCAGGCGTTGGCATTGATTTCTTCATGGCCGCGCCCAGTGGAGGCTATCTCGACATTGCGACCATCGGACACTGCTGTGCAGTATCCGGAGGCGAGACATACTACTATCCCAACTTTCACAGTCCACGAGACGACTTGCGGCTGGCAAAGGAACTCAAACACACAGTCACACGTGAAACTGGTTTCCAGGCCCTCATGAAGGTTCGCTGCTCGAATGGTCTGCAGCTCTCTTCGTACCACGGTAACTTCACTCAGCATACATTTGGTGCTGATCTGGAGTTTGGTGTAATCGATGCAGACAAAGCGATTACTGTCATGTTCAGTTATGACGGCAAGTTGGACGCAAAGCTGGACGCGCACTTCCAAAGTGCGCTTCTATACACGACTGCGACAGGTGAACGTAGAGTTCGCTGTACCAACACTGTCGCAAGCGTGAGCGAGAGCGCTCTTGAGGCCATGAAGTTTGTCGATCAAGATGCGGTGGTCAGTGTGATCTCCAAGGAGGCAGCATCAAGAATCTCGGAAAGGACTTTGACGGAGATTCGCAACTCGTTGAGCGAAAAGACGATCGACATACTCGCTGGCTACCGCAAGAACTTCTCCGGCTCGCATCCGCCTGGCCAACTTGTCTTGCCTGAGAATCTGAAGGAGTTGAGTATGTACATGCTAGGACTGATCAAGTCACGGGCCTTCAAAGGTGGTCGCGAGCCTAGCGATCGTAGAATCCATGACATGCGCTTGATAAGATCGATGGGACCTATGGAGCTGTCATTGTATCTGTACCCACGCATCATTAGCGTCCACAACCTGGAGCAGAGAGACGGTTTTGCGGACGAGAATGGTCGTCTTCTCATGCCGGCTGCCATCAGAGCATCGTTTGGACAGATCGAAGAAGGCGGAGCCTACATCGTCGACAACGGACAGGTCTGTTTGCTCTGGCTGCACTCCCAAGTGTCTCCGAATCTGCTTGAGGACCTGTTTGGCGAAGGTTACAACGAACTCAAGCATCTGGATCCGTTCAGTTCTAGCTTGCCTGTGCTTGAGACACATCTCAATGCTCAAGTGCGTAACATTTTGCAGTACATGGAAACCACGAGGGGCTCCAAGGCGATGACGATCCAACTGGCGAGACAGGGGTTGGATGGTGCAGAGTACGAGTTTGCTCGTCTGCTGTATGAGGACCGCAATGGCGAAGCTCAGAGCTATGTCGACTGGCTGGTGCATGTGCACAGGCAAATCCAGATGGAGGTACGTTGAAAGTTCGAAGTAGTATTGACACTCATAAACTAACGACTCATACAGCTCGCCGGTCAACGTAAGAAGGATGACGGTGATGGAGCAGGCATCAGCAGCACAGTGGCGTCCACATTTGCTGGACTGAGGGCTCCGTACTTTTAATTGGAGCGATAAAGATATGAATATTTAGGATGTGACAGCGTTAAAGCGAGGGACTTGTTTATGAGCTTGGTGCCCAGGTACAGCAAAATGTTATGGTTCCTGTCCAAACTTCAAGAGAGTTTTAATGGCGGACTGGATGAATACACAGTGTTTTGTCGCAGTGTGGATGTTACATGGAATCGGTGGAATTTCGGCTCCATGCCATGCCATGCCACTACTTCTAGCTAACATGCCATTCCATGTTAATTATCTAGTGGAATAATGCCAATGCCAACCCCATCGTCGTCATCGCCGTAACCCTGTCCTTCCAATGTGTCACCCTGTCCTTCTTGGTCCTCCTAGTTCTCCTTGCCGTCCTCCTCTCCTTCGTTAATAGGTAGATTAACCTCCTCGAGGCAGAGGTTCTTCTACTAGTTCTTAAGACACTTAATGTAACTAAGATTAGTAGTAGAGAGACGTGCTCGGTCCTACGACAGCGTCCTTCTATAGCTACTAAACACCCTCTCTAACTTAGCAGACATTAGATTAATTAAGAGGATATTAATAGCCATCTAAGCGAGGTTTAGGTAGTTAAGTTGCTACGTCGGTTTAAGCTACCACTATATAGCGTCATTAATAAGCACTAGCATGCTCTTAGTAAAGTAGACGAACTCCTCGGGTATATAAACTAAGCTTATATGCCTTAAAGAAGCCTGCCATTAAGTAAGCTTATTTAACTCCTCCTCTTTAAATGATAACACTACTTATATAGCCTTAGTCTTATTCTTATACTTATCATTCTATAGAGCACGTATAGTAGTAATGGCTAGTGTTCGCTATAACGGAGGCCACTGCTTATTAATGTAGGCCTCGCGATAAGTTAGATAGAGGAGGAGCGTAGCGGCATAGGTAGGGGTGTAGCTATTAATAGCTTGCCATTTATCGAGTGCAAATCGGCTAGTATGTATAGCGGCGGCAAGGACTGGATTAGAAGTAGCATACTTAGTTACAGACTTCTCGTAATGCTTACGTAAGAAGTCCATTAAAATTAGTACTTAATTAAGTGTAGCATTATTACCTTTACATAACTTCGTTACCTCCTATAGTGGTTTTATAAACTTAACGAGCTGCTTAAGAAATAGCTAGTAACGCTGCTAGAGGGTGGTTTGCTCTATATGCTCGTAAGCATGCTAAATCGTACGTATAGCTAATCGGGATTAAAGCCCTTGCTTAATTATAGATAGCTAGCTATTCCACCTTATAGTATTGTTAAGCATAGTAGATACACTAGCAGCTACCTTAAACTTACGACGACGTCGAGCTAACTTTATAATCCACTTAAAGAACTAACGGAGGTAGTTAACGGCTTCGTAATTAGTAAGGCCAGTATCTTAACTAAGCATTAAGATCGCTTCTAAGGGGTCTTAACTTTAGGTAAGCGCGGTAGTAATAGCTTCTTTTAAGCTTACTAACATAAGTGCTTAACTAGTAAGGTTAATCTAATGGCTAAAACAACGAGTTCGACGCTATATAGGGTCCTAATCGATAGATAGGCGCTCGCTAAATAGAGTAGTAAGGTAGCTCATTATGGTGTCGTTATAGGTAGCGTTATTAGAAGTAATGTATCCCACTTTCTACTTAATGCTATAGTTAATAATAGTCTCGAAGAAGAGAGGGGCATACTAAGCACTAGCATAGCTAGACGGTAGCTTATAGAGAGCAAGTAGTGCCTTACTTAGCTTGCTATCTAACGTAATGAATCGAGCTATAATACTAAGCAGCTTATAGCTACTATAGTTAGCTGTCTAAGTATTATAGGTAAAGTGGATTAAGGATCGAGATGTTATAAGAAGGCCTTTAAGCTGCTCTTAATAGAAGTTATGCTCCTTCTTAACGTGTTTAGCAACGGTATAATAAGTCTTAATTAAGAGCTTAGACGCGCTAGGAAGCACCTCGTCGAGTAGAGCATAAAGCTTATTATTGCTAGCGATATAGAAGGGGATATTGCTTAAGGTGATTAAGTTAATTAGACGTCTGTTTAAGCGAGCTTTATCGATATTAGCAATAGTACGAGACTAAGAGGGTGTTGCTCTTACTAAAATCCTTAGAAGTGTACTAGTTACCTGCCTCTAGCTATATTTATTTATTAAGTGCGATCTAATGTTGTCGTAGTTAGTAGTAGAGTAGTTACGAGGACAGTCTTTATTGCTATAGAAGCAGTACTAGATCTTTTTCTTACGCTTACGGTCGCGCTTACTATAACGGCGAGCTCTAGCATAAGACTAGAGCTCTTTAGAGTCGCTACGGGTAGAAGTAGCCCTCCGACGAGGTTATATTAGTGTTGCGTTAGACTTATTAATGATATTGCTTAAGGTAGATAGTATTAGTCGCTATCGCTTCGAAGGAGGAAGCAACGGCTAATTAACATTAGAAGCGCTAGCGTTAGACTTAAGGCTACCGCCTTTAACGAAGATACTATATGTGCGATCCACTAAGCCTTAGACTAGAAGGAAGGCCCTCTCCTTTAGAGTGTTAGAGGCGAATTTAAAGAGAGTGCTCTATATAGAGGCGCGTAGCGGCTAGCCCTAAGGAGTTCGAGAGTTTAATTAGCTTTACGACTATGTATTAGCAGGTGAATACATAATATAAAGGTCGAGTTAAGTATGGTATAGTGTGCTAACTAAGACAGGAAAACAGCTAGGAGCTTAGCTCTAATGTTTAGTAAGAAGTGGTTAGAAGAGTAGTAGTTAGAGTGTTAAATGCATGAATTAGGAGCAATTAATACGCGTCGAAAAGGACGCGTGAGATATCGCGAGGCTAAAGCCTTAGCCGGCCAATTAGAGCGCTAGATCTAATCTCCTAGATAAGATCCGGCCAATTAGAGGCCTTAGACACGCTACTAATTAAAACACGCGTAATAGCAAGCTTTTCCATGAAATCTGCTATGCCTAAGCCTTACACGCGCTAACTTCGAGCTTGCTACCTATCTAACTATCGACATTAGCTATATCGAGAGGTGGAATAGTGGAACATTCTACCAGAATTGGCGATTCTATTCCATGCCAACTAGGTAGAATATTCTACTGAAAATCAGTGGCATATGCCAATATTCTACTTATTCCATGCCATATAACATCCACACTGTTTTGTCGCCAAGTCGGACTTGTCCATAGTGACACCCTGTCTTGTGATTGAATCGTGTATATCTTGTCGGCATCTCGACGTGAGGTATCCGCAGATTGTCCACAGATCGTCTTAGCTTGGACGAATATCGGAAATGGGTAGCTATCACCTTACTGTTCCATGTCGTTGTTGTGATCGCAAAATTACACATCGGAACTTGCTGGCGTCAAGAATACACGGCAAAGGGTCCGCATTGAGAGATATTATCGACGAACATATTTTATATTGCATTTTACGATCAACCAAAATGATTTATAGGTCCCTAACTAACATCATGGCTTAACATCGTCTGTTAAGTGGTACTTTCTTCGAGAAAGTGAAATGTTGCGATAAGAAGGCAGTAGTGACGCTCCTCGCATCGAACTTGCCCGAAAAGGCGTTATCGGAGTTTGGGGGGCTTTGCCAGCTGGTCTCATTCTGGAATCCCAAAAGTTGCACGACTTCGACCTGTTCTTTGCACAGCATACCCAATTGTCTGGACAATTGGTACGGACGGCAAACATGTTGTTCAAACTTGCATGGCTCCTGCTGTGCGTGCTGCCACTTGTAGCACTCTGCGCAGAGGACTACTACAAGGTAGTCATACAGAAGACCGTATGTGATTTGAATCGGTGCTGACGTGGCTTGCACAGCTACTCGGCATTGAGAAGAATGCATCAGAACGCGAGCTCAAGAAGGCATACCGAACACTGAGCAAGAAATATCACCCTGACAAGAACCCGTCCGTCGCATCCTACCTCCCTGCCACAACCCCCTGGCCTCGAAACACCCAACTAACTAATAGCACAATAAAGTGGTGACGAAACGGTCCAAAAGAAGTTTGTCGAAGTCGCCGAAGCCTACGAAGCCCTCTCCGAACCCGAAACACGCAAAATTTACGATCAGTACGGTCACGAAGGCCTCAAACAACACAAGGAAGGAGGCCACCGTCAAGGAGGCAACCCCTTTGATCTCTTCTCTCGCTTCTTTGGTGGCGGCGGTCACTTTGGTCATGCTCCCGGTCAACGCAGAGGCCCTAACATGGAAGTGCGTGTCGCCGTACCCCTTCGCGACTTCTACAACGGTGCCGAACACGACATTGCACTAGAGAAACAGGCCATCTGTTCAAAATGCGAGGGTTCGGGTTCTGAAGATGGCAAGACAGATATCTGCAACAAGTGCAAGGGCCATGGTATGGTTATCCAGAAGGCACAACTCGCACCGGGCATCTTCCAGCAAATGCAAATGCAATGCGACCACTGCGGCGGAAAGGGCACAACCATCCAACACAAATGCAAGACCTGCGGCGGCTCTCGTCACGTCAGGGAAGTCGAGACCTTTACCGTGAATATCGAAAAGGGCATGCCCAAGGGCGCAAGGATCAACTACGAAAACGAAGGAGACGAAAGCCCGGATTACATTGCTGGCGACCTTATCGTGCAAGTCGTGGAAAAAGAGCCGGAGTTGGGCAAGGGAGACGAAAAGCATGATCGTACAGATGGCACTTTCTTCCGTCGCAAGGGCAATGATTTGTTCTGGCGTGAAGTCTTGAGTCTGCGGGAGGCGTGGCTGGGCGACTGGACTCGCAACCTCACACATTTGGATGGCCACACCGTTCAGCTCTCACGCAAACGCGGTCAAGTCGTTCAACCAAACGCAGTCGAAGTACTCGCAAACGAAGGCATGCCCATCTGGCGTCACGAAGAAGGACCTGAATTCGGAAACTTGCATGTCGAGTACACAGTCGTGTTGCCAGACCAAATGGATAAGAACATGGAAAAGGACTTTTGGAACACATGGGACAAGTGGAGGAAGAAGAGTGGAGTTGACTTGCAAAAGGATGCCGGTAGACCCGCTCCTCCTGCTGGATCTGGACATGATGAGTTGTAGAGTGGTCTTGTCTTGCTCCTGTTTTATTCTTGGTCTGCAGTTGCTGCTTGGTACTGATTGATGCAGTATAATACCCCATCTTCCATTTGATCCATCCGCATCGAAATAGAATATCATTTTACGCTTCTTGAAAATTTGTATCTTTCTACAATGCCTTGATATGTCTGTTCCACTCAAGCATACATGTTCTCTGGTATGACAATGCGTCGGATACAATCAAAGTTTCGCCTCCTCCTTGAGCTCACCAATCTTCAGCTTGCCCTGATACTTTTTCAACACGCCCTCATTATGGTATTTCCAAAACTGTTTACTTGCATCTATTTCCCCCCTTCAGTTAGCACAAGAGTTATAATTAAAAAAAAAGGACCAAGATGATAACAGCGGATGAGATCGGGGGAGAGAGAAAATAAACACACCTTTTCCACCCACTCTCTTCAAAATTTTGGAGCCACCGGGGTGTTCGTCTGCAAAGTCGGCCATGGAGTACACGCCTCCGTCGATGATGATGTAGAGACCTGTTTCGGGGGTTGCGTGGTCTTTTACTTCTTTTGCCGTTATGGATTTGGACATTGTTTGTTGTCGTTTGTTTTGTCTGCACGGGGGGCTTTGCTTTTTTTTTTTTTTCTTCTGGTATTGTTGAGGGATGACACAGAGGTAGGTTTTGGTGATGAGAGCTGGAATGGATATGGTTGAATGATACAGTGAGGTTTGAAGACGGCAATTGGAGAGGTGGTGGTTGGTGGGTCAAAGGGTTATGGGGATGTCTCCGCGAAGCCGTTGGAGATGCCGAGGTTGATTGTGGAAAAGCAGTCGCCGAAAGTTGCCCTTTTTTTTTTTTGGGCACATGTGTTTCTGCCTCTATGTAGGAAAGAGTATTGAAATGTAACAAAGTAGATTGATAGAGACAAGATATATATTATCGTCAAGGTCATTACTGCGCGTAACAAAAAAAAAAGATGTTTCTTTGTAAAGAGATGCAGCCATATTTCGTTCTTTCCTCTCATGCATGTCCCCAACACTTTCATGCAACCCCTGATCCTCATCTCTCTCTCACTTCTTGGGCTTGCTAGCAGGATCAACCCTGACCTTAGTAGTCGAAGGAGGTTTCGGCACATTGGCAGGCGGCAAACTCGAGCTCGAAATCTTCGGCAAGCCATTCGCAGCAGCAGCAGGTGCCTTGGTAAGTCTACTCACACCAGGAGGCTTTGGCAATCCATCGACCGGCGCCCTAGGCAATCCACCACTGGTCTTTGGTTTGCTTGCCGCACTGACCTTGACTTTGCCTGCTGCAGAGCCAGCCAAAGGTTTAGAATTGACAGCAGGCAGAGAAGACAGAGGTTTCGAGTTTACAGGCGGTAAAGAAGACAACGGCTTCGAGTTTACAGGAGGCAATCCCGACACGGCAGGTTTGGACACCGAAGGCTTGGGCAAACCGCCAACAGAAGGTACAGGGCTACCTCCAACCACACTCTTTGGTTTTGAAGCTGTGGAGACTGCTGTTTTCTTGACTGCGCCGGCGTAGGAAGGCGTGTTTGCTCCCAGAGTCTTTGGCTTGGAGGCAGGAGCGGGGAGTGCTTTTTGTGCTGAGGAGGGAGCGGCAGGCAAGGCTTTTTGCTTGACGACTGCGCCTGCGCCTTTGGCGGGTGCAGGGAGGGCTTTTTGTTTTCTGACTGCTGTTGTTGGTGCGGAACCGACGTTTGGTGCTGTTGCGGCGACTGCGCGGTCGCCGTAGCTGTTGATGTAGTCGCCCCATTTGCTGATGCTGCCTTCGATGCCTGTGATATGTGTTAGAAGGAGAAAAGAGCTAGATGTCATGATTGTGCATACCAGTCCCGACAGCTTGTCCACTGCTCTGTATCATAGAGCCTACACCGCCAACAGCATTACCAGCTACATTTCCAGCAGCGGTGATGGCACTGGACGCCATGCCCATGGCCGTATTCTGGATATAATTCGTAATAAAGCCCGTCATGTTTTCGATATATATCCACTGCTTCAACTTGGGAGAAACACAGAACGATAGGAGTAGATTTCAAGATGATAATGATGAGCCTTTGGAGAATCAAAAGGGCAAAGAGAAAGCAACAAACCCACAAAACGATCGAGACAAGAAGGAAAAGATTCCAGACGCGTCTTTCGCCAGCAAAAGAGAGCATCACTGTGCATAAACATCCCTTGCAACTCTTCCCGCAAACCTGGCAGCGAAGGTTGGACGATCTGGGGCATGCGCGCGACAAGGGCAACGGAACATTTACGTGGGAGGAGGGCTGGAAGTGACGTAAAGTGTGGCGCAAACGCTGGAGAGGAGGTCGCACGAGTCGCAACGAGATGTCGCACGGCAGAGTGAGACAATCGACCGTTGTCGGCCAGCGGTTGGACAGCCGTCAAGGTTACGTAGCGGCTCCCATGTGCAACAACACGCGACTGGACGGCGGCTGGTGAACTTGCGGCAAAGAGAGTTGCGAGAGGGGCCGGCAAGATCTCCTCTCCTGGAAATCCTTCAAGAGTGCGGTCGCGAATGGACAGAGGAAGCGACTGGTGAAAGTGTATGTGATTCAAAGAAACAAGAACGCCTGATACGTGGTATTGATACAGAGATAAATCGTCTGCGGCTGAAAGACAAGCCTTAAGCAAAATAATCATGCCCTTTCATGCCCTTCGTCATTAGATTAAAGAAAGAATAGGAAACATCGATGCCGTGCTGTTGTTCTCCGTGCTCCGAGACAAGAGGGGAACTCTAAGCTCCTTGACGCGCCTTCTCCGCACAGATGAGAGCAATGATACGACTCAGTTCTGCGCTCTGGGCGGCTGATTCTCTGACAATCTTCTCGTCAACACCCTCTTGTTTTGACAAGTCTGCTGTGCTCTTGAGCATGCGGTTTTGAAGTGCGAGCATCTTCTGAAGTGTGTTGTCGAGGAAAGGTGCGCTAAAGCTGACATCGTTTCCGGTGTCGAGGCGCATTTCGAGCTTGCGAGGGCGCTTCTTCTCGGCCGGCTCCTCGTTGAAGACTTGTCCGTTTTGTTGCGGCTTAGGTCTGTGACTATGGTTAGCGATATGAATATCATTGTGACCATGTCGTGTGAACACACCTCTCGACGAATGTGATGCTCTCGGCCATCTCGGCGACACGGTTTGCGATTCGGTTGGCCATGATAGCGTATGCTGAACCGACTCCGTTTACAGGTGTATCTCCTTGAGAGGAAACACTGTTTTCTCTGGCTGCCGGACGAACTGCGCCTGCTCTACCAGCGGCTGCACCGTTTGTTCGAGCTGCTCCGTTCGCACGAGGGGCACCGTTCGTTCTGGCTACGCCGTTGGTTCGCGCTTGATTGGTATGAGGACGAGTTGCTGAAGGAGCGTTGGCCATATCGAGTCTTGATGGGTATTTGTGAAGCAGTTGTGTTTCCGGACAGATGATAGTTCCGGATAGATGTTCAAACAGTGGTAGGTATCCAGGTACAGAAGAGGTTTCCGAGTTTCGAGGAAAATGTCAAGTAAAAGCTCCGCGGTGGTTCTTGTGGTATTTACGTGGGATTTGAAGAGAAGAAGGGTGCGATCTCGAGACCTAAAGGGCACTTAGGCAAGGCAGGGTGGCTGGACTCGGTTCGAAAAAGCGGCTCACGAACCACACGTCATTTTACTTTTCCCTGCGGGGCGCGAATCAGGTTGGTCGTGGCTGAAGCGCAGCTCGAACCTCGATCGGGCTCCAGCACCGTGCCACATTGCCTCATCGCACGTCGCTTGCTGACGCGAGTCGATGAAAGAACTGCTCGAAAAGCAGGAATGTTGCACTGCCGGAGACAGGGTCTCGAGGTCTCGAAGTCGCTCGCTTCGTGTTCGATCAAATGAATAGCTGATCTGTGGCTGTCCGATGTTTCCTCACTTCTTGTGATTTTATCAAAGTCAAAATGTCGAGACCGCAAGTCGAGGCAGTTTCGAAAGCCTTTGGTGATACTTTGTTAGGAGCAGGATTCGATATCCTCAAGTCAAAAGCTGGAGACCAACATCCAGCAGGGCCACCTCAACATGGTGCCATGGGCCAGGCCGAGAGAGCCTTCTCTGCTGCATCGACCTTCCTCTCGGGGGTATTGGCGTAAGTAGAATGTAAAAGTGTTTTCGAGAGGCAGTATCTGATCAGCATACTGCAATTCAGCATAAGCGCTTCCCAATTCATCGGTGCTCCGCTGAAGCTCATTGACCCTAAGTTCTACGATGGGTACATGGCATGGACTAAAGAATCTTTTGCTGTCCTTACCGCGACCATGACCCAATGGTGGGCGCCTACGGCTGTTAGAGTTACCGGAGATGAGAGTATGAAGGATCAGCTATACCAAATGGAGGATGGAAGTCTTCGATGCAATTTCCCTCATCGCCTTGTCATGATGGCCAACCATCAGGTATGTTGCTGGATATGATCCCGAATGCACTAGCGACAATACTGATAGCAACAGCTGTATACTGACTGGCTGTACCTCTGGTGGATCGCATATACCAACAAGATGCATGGCCGCATCTATATCATCTTGAAGGAGTCTCTAAAGAACGTCCCCATCTTTGGCTGGGGTGCACAATTCTACAACTTTATCTTCTTGTCGCGAAAGTGGGAGACTGACAAGAGTCGATTCCAACGGCACCTCAGTCAACTCAGCAATCCCAAAGATCCCATGTGGCTACTAATCTTCCCGGAAGGTACAAACTTGAGCGAGACCACTCGTGCGAAGAGCAAAGCCTGGGCGGACAAGCAGGGTATCAACGACATGAAGCATCAACTACTGCCTCGCAAGACTGGACTCCAGTTCTGTTTGCAGCGACTAAAGGAGTCAACGAACTGGTTGTACGACTGCACAATTGCATACGAGGGTGTTCCGTATGTTTCTGAACAATCGACTTGATGGACTCAGCTGACACAGGACAGGGAAGGTCAATTTGGACAGGACATCTTCACGCTGCGTTCTTCGTTCTTTGAAGGACGTCCACCGAAGTCCGTCAACATGTACTGGAGAAGATTCAAGATAAGCGACATTCCAATCGACAACGACGAAGCTTTCGAGAGATGGCTCAAGAATCGCTGGACCGAAAAAGATTACCTCTTGGAGCACTTTTATCGCCATGGCTCTTTCCCTACCGGGTGCCCGATTAAGGCCATGCAAGCCGAAGCTGCACTGCAAAAGCTTGCAAACGGTAACGGTCACGGAGAAAAGAAAGTTATCAAGCCAGTCAACAAGACTGCCAAGTTCATCACAACCGAAGTCAAGGCAGGCGGATGGGAAGAATTCCTTGCAATCTTTGCTCCAATTACTGCCGCTGCAACAGCACTCTCGAGTGGGGACATAGCGCCTGGAAATATCGACTTTGATGCATTACTGAACAAGGTGGCTCAGCAGCAGCAACTGAACCTGCTGATGACAGGAAAGGCACCAAAGGCACCACAATCGACCGAGGACATGCGAAAAGCTCTGACGTATGCGGCGAAATCAGCAGGTGGTCAACCGATCAAAGGATCCACGGTAGAGAAGATCACAAGAGATGCCGCTCGAACTCAAAGAGAGATTGAAGAATCCATGAGAAAGCATCCTCTACCAGAGCCAAGCGAGAAGCCAACAGCTGGACGAAACCTCGACCCTAAGCTAAAAAACACGATTGATAGCGTACATGAAGAGACACGGAAGCGACTCATGCGAGCTTCGCAGACAGCATCTCCAAAACCAGCACCAAGCGTCCGCAAGTCGTTACCAATGACACCTACAGAAACTGCCATCACACGACCTCTGTCGACTTTAGCGATGGCAAAAGCCAAACAAAGTGTACAGAAGATTGCCGAGAACAAGCAAAAGCAACGGACAACGCCTGGTGCGAGCAAGGCAGGAACATCGGCTTCATCGGCAGCGACAAAGCAACCAGCTCAAGCATCAAGTGCTAGCAAGAAGTCGGGTGTATCCAATGGGACTGCAGCCAGTAGCAAGACTGCCAGTGCAAAAGCTCCTCAGAAGGCAGCAGCCAAATCAGCGCCTGTCAAGAAGGCTACAGCATCGTGAGAAGTGCAGAACAGAGGCTGGAGACTTGACTGCCTACAAGATCCGCATTCAATACCTTGATATATGATAGAATGAAACATGCATATCCTGGGTGCTCACAGTCGATGTTCCAAATTATGAATAAATCAAAAACCCGCGATCTCAGCACCAGATACGATCTGTAAGATGATGCTGTCTCCGAGGGTCCACAATCAGAGACGGCACAGATGAAGTACCACGTACCTGACCTGATTTTGGGAGCTGACGTAGGATCAAGCAAATGGCAGCGGGCATGAGCACGGTCCGAACGACAGTTTCCTTTTGGAGAGAGCGTTAGCACAGTTGGGTTATCGAGTGGGTTATCGAAGTCGCGATTGTTGGCAGCATTAGGCGGGATCGACGTTGTTAGCGGGATCGTATGTGCGGGACGTGTGAGCGAGATTGCATCTAAGCATCAATACACAGGCGCAGACTACCTATACAAGATTGATCGGAGTCGTCGAGCTGATGCTGTCGAGTGTTGGTTGAGCAGAGAGCAAAAAAAAGGAGCAAGCACAAAGCCAAAAGGCAGCGGTTCCTGGGCCGACGAGCAAAACGACGTGTTGTTGACACTCGCGGTGTGGGGGAAAAGCGTGAAGTCTCGAACGGCTCCTGCAGCTTAACGTCAGTCAGGAGCAGGGGAGGCACGCACACGCGAAGCCAATTCCACGCCTTTCTCTTCTTGTGCCTTCTTCTATTCTTCGACACATCTGCAGGGCCCAACGACCATTCGCCGACAATATTCTTACCCAGCCCACGACCAGCCCCCTGAGCCCATAGCCCACCATGAGCGTCAGGGTCGTCGCGCGCATCCGACCCTTGCTCAAGCAGGAGCTGGAAAAGGACACCATCGTCGAGGCCGCGACAACCGTCTCGGATCCACAGGCCACTCCCTCGATCGTGCGCATCCCAAACCCCAAGAACGAGGCCGAGGCTTTCAGCTTCCAGTTCAACAGCGTCTACGACCAGCTGGCCACACAGCAACAAGTCTTTGACAATGAGATTGCTCCCACCGTCAAACACCTCTTCAAAGGCTTCGACGTCACCATCTTTGCATATGGAGTCACGGGAACAGGAAAGACGCACACGATGCGCGGTGGTAAACTACTGGCCGAAAGAGGTGTCATCCCGCGCTTGCTCAGCAGCATCTATCGCAGAAGTCGCAAGATCGAAAAGGACTCTGAAGCCGACACCAAAATCGACGTCGCCATGAGCTACTACGAAATCTACAACGACCGCGTCTTTGATCTGTTCGAAGCTCCCGAGAAGCGCACCGCTGCTGGCCTGCCCATCCGCGACAACAATGGCAAGACGGTCGTCGTTGGCTTGACCGAACGACCTTGCACCTCTCTAAAGGATTTCGAGTCTCTCTACGACCAGGCCAACGTCAACCGTTCTACCTCTGCCACAAAGGTGCGTCGCTCTTCTATTCCCAAGACGTCCAACACACCACTAATGCCTTGCATAGCTGAACGCACACTCCTCGCGCTCTCACGCAGTTCTCTGCGTCAAGGTAACTCAAGTAACTGGTAACGAAGTCCGCGTAAGCACCGCAAGCGCCATCGATCTGGCTGGCTCCGAGGACAACCGCCGCACCGACAACGGTAAGGAGAGAATGGTCGAATCTGCAAGCATCAACAAGTCTCTCTTCGTTCTCGCTCAATGTGTCGAAGCTATTAGCAAGAAGCAAAGTCGCATTCCGTACCGCGAATCCAAGATGACACGAATTCTCTCTCTTGGTCAGAACAACGGCCTGACAGTCATGATTCTGAACTTGGCTCCCGTCAGAAGTTATCATCTCGATACTCTTAGTTCTCTGAACTTTGCCAACCGCACAAAGAAGATCGAAGTCAACGAGGTCGAAAACAGACCTTTCTTCCGCACCGCACCAAAGCCTGAATCTAAGTCTGGCATACCTTCAATTCCTCTGGCTAACCGTCAACCTTTGCGACCCAAAGCATTGTCACATAACGTTGTTCCTAGCAAGGAGCAAGCCGAAAAGGACAAGATCGAGAAACCAGTAAAGGCATTCTCTGTTTATTCTGATAAGCCCAAGACATCAACAATAGCACGACCTGGTCACCTCTCTGGACAAGGCCACCCTCGTATCGCTGAGGCACAAAAGCGCACTAGCAGTGAAGCCGTACCTACCATCAATCGACCATCGAAGGTGCTGAAATCTACCGTAGCCGCCAGACCAGAGGCCATGTCTCAGAAGTCAATCGAAGAGCTTATC
Source organism: Aureobasidium sp. GC_Fusr_1 (assembly GCA_026538705.1). Lineage (NCBI taxonomy): Eukaryota > Fungi > Ascomycota > Dothideomycetes > Dothideales > Saccotheciaceae > Aureobasidium > Aureobasidium sp. GC_Fusr_1. The sequence continues at coordinate 50,064 of JALPCE010000027.1, read as the reverse complement.
GAAAGGAAAGTGGCCGAAAAGCTAGCCGAGCAGGCTCTCAGCACGAAGATACCAGCAGGCACCGAGATCTCTCCCGACGTACAAGCACGATTAATCGCTTTGGAGCGCAGAGTCATCGACCAAGAATCAGCTCGCGCCGAAGGTCTGCAATATCTGCTCATGGCCAAACAGCACACCGTCCGCGGCGAGGAGGTCAGCGCTCTCAAGATGTATCAACTCGCACTTCCCTACTTCCCCGACAACCAAAAGCTAGCGCAGAAAATGCTCAAGCTGCAAGAAAAGATCAACCGCAAAGAAGAAGAGCGAAGACCCAAATCCAGCGGCGGCGTGCCCCTGATGACCGAAGACGGCGACGACGATTATCAACCCGAAGCCCACGACCAAGACGACGAATCAGTCTTTGACAACCGCACCACAAAGTCACGTAGCAGCCGACCACCAATCCGCCGCAACCTCAGCGTTTTCCGCGACGAAGCAGCCTCAGCACCCCAACCCCAATGCCGAACCACAGACTCGGATTCAGAAGACGAGTTGGCACACTCACTCATCAACACCGGTCCCGACCAAACACCCCGCTCCAAGCACATTCTGCGCATCATCAACAGCCGCGACGTTGCGCAGATCCGTCTGCTCAAAGGCGTAGGCGCCAAAAAGGCAGAAATGATTGTCAATGCGCTATGTGAGATGGACGACGAAGTCAGACATGTAGGCGAATTGGGCAGATTGAAGGGCGTAGGCATCAAGGGTGTTGAACGCATGCGTGAGGGTTTGGCTGGTGTGATGGCTTGAAGAAACCAAGTTCACATTGAGCGATTTCTGCATCTCCTCTTCTTACTGATAGGGGTTTTTGTGTCTTGTGGGTCATCATTTTTTGAAAAGAAAAGCATGGCGTTGGAGGATCATTAAGATGTTTTCGTGGCATTGTTCAGGCGTTTTGTTGTTTTCTTTGCATGAGAAGGTTTGGGGACGAAAAGTCGTCGTAGCATTGAAAGGGGAGATGAACACAGAATCATCATCGTCATCGGGTAATTAGATGGGATCATCATTAGAGGTCCATGAAGCAAGTCAAGCAAATCCAAAAATCATATTCTCAAAAATCGCCGGGCCTATCAAAGAAAACAGCGCACTAGACGAAGGAGCCACTCTGGGACTGTTGCTATAATCGTTACAACTGAAGGACAGGGATTGATCGAGATAGCCCATTGCACCTTCCCAGGAATGGTGACCGTCCACCGTGCAACGCATCACAAGTCACAACTCCAATAAAACAGGCGAGCAAAGGTTTGGGGAAGGAGAAAGAATTTGATATTAACACCACAACTAAGCAAGGGCGAAAGAGTAAAAGCTAGATAAAAAGAATTCGTAGGTCGTGGGATGGATGGTGGGGAAAAAAACGGCAAGAGGAAAAGAAGACAAGTGGGGTATCAGGGTATCGAAATAATAACTTGACTGAGACCGCACCAGAAAAAAGACAGAAAATAAACAAGAACAGGCCTTGTGTGCTTGCGGTAAAAGGAGAAATTCAAGACTAAAAAGGGGGGGAGGGGGGTATGTGGGGAATTGGGCCTAGCAAGGACATGCTCGAACGTAATAAATAGCAAAAAGAGATCAGAAACAACAGACGCTCAAAATAACATTGGCAGGCGCGAGAATAAAGAGGAATCGTAACATGTCGTTCGTGGGTCGTGGTCGTTTCTCGGGGAGTTTCATCAGATTACGAAACATTAGTTGTAGGTGTAAGTGGGGATAGAGGGGAATATAGCGTTCAGTATCGTTGATCGAAATCAGCCGCGATGTTCGACGGCTCGGTTCTCGCTGGTGGCGACAGCAACGAGGGCTTCGAGTCTGCCCATGTCGGGGTTGGCTCTCTGGTTGATGGGTGCAGGACGCCACTCGGGAGACTGCACCTGCATGTTGTGACCGGCTTGCATCATGTACACAGTGGGTGCTTGACCGGCCATGTGCACATAGCTGTGGAAGCCAGAGTCTGCTCTTGTAGGCTCGGGCTTGCCCTGGTAGTGGGCCTGAAGAGCTCTTTGCTCATCGGTGAGAATGGCATCTGGGGGCTGCAGCTCGACCATGCCATTGGCGTGCATAATGGCTGGATGTAGTTCTCTGCCTTGAGAAGTCGAAGGTGTGGGTATGCCTTCGCTGCTGCTAGACTCGGGTGAAGTACGGTGCGCGATCATAATCGGCTGACTTCCCTGAGGAGGACCCATTGGCCCACCGTACCAGGCTTGGCGTTTGTTTGCACGGTCATCGGCGACTGGGCGTATATCCGCAGGTGGCTGCAGCTGAGGCAGTGCATAGCCAGGAACAGATTGCCGAGACTGTTCGGCAAGAGGTGCTGCAGGTAGTCGCTGGCTTGCAAGTATGCGAGACTGATCAAGTGGAGGATGAGCAATTTCCAATCTGTTAAGACCCTGATGGAGATTGTGCTCCCAGCCTATACTTCTTCGGTCTCCGGGAGCAGAGGTCGATAGCTCGATCGGTCCTGAAAGTATCGATGAACGACGACCAGAGTCGATCTGCATGGGGCTAGTGATGTTGCGTGCAGGAACAGCAGGAGGTGGAGGGGCATGGTCGAAGCTTTCGATGCCAGGAAGTCTGGTAATCTGACTTGCTGCTGGCTGGGAGGCAAGAGCAGGAGCAACATCATCAGGAGTCTGGTTATAAGCCAACCCACTGGTTGCAGGACGACTGGCATAGTTTGCATGAGTGCCAGGATGCCACGTTCTTCTTCTCCACTCAAGCTCAGCGTCAGACTCACGACGGTGGTGTGAGAAGGTAGAGGCGGTAGGACTGGCGACCATGCTGTTCGTGTTCGAATACTGAGGAGCTGGACCGGAAGGGAGAGGGGCAAAGTAGACGGGCTGGTAGCTGGCCGCTTGTGGCGAATAGGGGCTGACACCAGATGGGACAGACAGACGGCGAGAGGGTGTTCTAGTGCCATTGTAGAAGGATGACCTGGCGATCGGAAGAGATGGCGACTGCATGCTAGCTTGGAACCTAGGGCTACCCTCGCCAGTAGAGAAGTTGGACGATGTGGGGGAGCTGTAGCCGCTGGGCGACTGTTGGTAGTAACCGAACTGAGGACCATTGTTGGGGATGGCTGGGTTGAACGTGTCTAGACTTAGTCTCGCTCTGGTCACAGGATCCTGGTTCAGCATCAGAGGAGAGGGGCGCGGACGACTCTCCCCGATGTCCGACATGGCCAGGCTCGAGGTAGTCGAGAGGACGCTTGAAGCTGACAAGTTCCTGCTGTGCCCTCTACTGTACGCACTGTGTCCGCCGCTACCAGCAGTCGATGCTCTAGGTCTCACGTTCGGTGGACGTACACGGTCTGTTCGAATCTGTCTCTGGAATCTGGTCCCGGTCGCTGCCAGGGAGTCGCCAGGGATCTCTTCGTTGACATGTACTGTCTGGGCATGTTGGCGCAGGTTGTCGAGTCGGGAGAACCGGCGGGAGCAGTGACATTCGAAAGGTCGTTCACCCGTATGTTTTCTGGCACATGTCAGTATGAGATGGTATGTCAGACTTGAGCTATATGCTTACCGGATGTGCCGGGCCAGATGCTCGCTGCGAGTGAAGCTGAGGTTGCATGGTGGAAAATCGGTGCAGTAGAACCTCTGGCCCTTCTTCTTCTTCCTGGACGGCTTTCCGTCTTCGTCGCTTTCGTTGTCTGAGCCTGCTTGGTCCTGACCATCGTCATCGCCATCGTCCATGTCTATGTCTTGCGAATCGCTAGACTGGGGCGAATGTACCGAGCGACGTGAGTTTTCGCGAGATACCCCAACTCTGTCACCATGTTGTTGAGTAGGGTTCGAGCTGTCGGCAGGAAACTTGAAAATCCCTCTGGTGGGGGTAGTTAGAGTCGAATCTTCGGCGGGGATTTCTTCAGCGGGCTGATCGGAGAAGCGCGCACTGAGTCGCGGCGTCGTGGGTTGGTAGTCGTCGGTCGTGCTACCGCTTCTTTTTCTGCTGTTGGGTGCAAGCATCGGTCTCGTGCTATTCCGAGAGTTCGACATGGCTGGCGAGATGGTCGGGGAGCGATGACCGAGTATCAAGAAGCCGGATGTGTTGAGGTGGAATCGATTTCTAACCGGCTTATTCAAATCAGTCGATTCGTCATGGCAGGATCTTGCAAATAATTCGTTGATAATGGTGCACAAGAGCGGCCCCAGTATTGCCGAGTTATAAGCATACAAAAGGCGTACCGGTCAGGTTAGAGCATGTCATGAAGCTGAGAGGGTGATGGAAACATGAGGGTCGACAGGACTACTCGAGGGTGAATCGATATGACATGAGAGATGTAAACGCCGTCGTGGTGGAGGAGACGTAAGAGACGACGAGGACTCGTCTGACGAGCGGCAAAAGGATGGCAAGGGTGATAAGCAAGCAGCAGGTGCAGCAGGTGCAGCAGTAGTGATGAATAGAGCGGCGAGATGCAGCCAACCCGCCACGCGCAACGTTGGAGATCCTGCGAAAGGCTGCTGCGTCAGAATCAGAGTTGGCTATCCAAGGTACGGATAGCGCAACTCGGCAACCCAACGGCCAAACAGTCTGCTGTTTCCGGGGCTCGATCAGAACTAGGGTTACGATGACCAAGACAGGGCGCAGGAACAAGCGTCCGAGAAGGGCCGCGACAGACTCGAAAAGAGTGCAGGAGCGCCCACTGCGAAGGCAAAGCAGATGATGATGACTTCCCCTCGCATATCCGAGCACGGACAGAGGCCACCATTAACTTTGTCTACCGCGCCGGATTGGCAGAGAACATGTCGAGTGGGCGCTTGCTCATGCAGAAAGTCTGTAGCGAAACGTTTCCAAACTGACAGGCAGGCAGCCAACCATCGGAATTTGTCTCCTACTAACTAGCCATCTCTGCACCATGTGCGTATCCGTCGACGCCCTGGCTACCACCCACCATACGCAGTCTGGGAGCTTCAGTGCGCAGGGCAGAGCCAGGAGCGAGCGAAGAGACGTGAAAAAAGGTACCCCTCGACACTAATCAAGAGGTGGGGTGTGCGCAGCATGCAATGTACAAGAGGTACATGATGGTGCATATTCAGGTGTAAACCAACCAGTCCACGGCAAACGCAAGACAATGCTCTCCATGTACCCATCTACCCCTCTACTCTTGTCCTTGTCTGCAAGACAGCAGCGCCTGAACACGCGCGCCCGCCGCCGGCCAGCCCGTGTTATGCTGGGGCCCCCATCGTATACAAGCCTCGTGGGTCACGCACACCATACACACCCACTCACATCATACATGCCTCGATGGAATCCGGACGAGGCGATTTACCCTTTCCACACGATATACGGTGTGCTGGGAAGTTGACCATTCAGCGAGCGAACAAACCCGGCCAAGGCACCGCTACCCGGCCACCGCCAAGCCACAAAGACGGTGAAGGTCGTTGGAGGTGAGTAGGTAGAGAAAACGAGGAACAACAGTAAGAGAGAACGGGATGGAACGGGTCGTTAGCATGACAATGTGATCAAGAGATGGTTCTCGATACCACGGTGCCCTCGGAGTGGGGACTTGCTTTTCCTCGTCCATGTTTCATCTGTGCCTTGCTCTCACCATAGCATTCATGCGTCTTTCTCGTCAGAAGTGTCAGATTGTGTCTCGCCGCGTCTCTTCCCAAGATCTACTGGAGTTTCAGGTCCCAGTCGATCCCACAGGTTACAGCGGTACCCGAGTCAAACTCCCAGTCGAGGGCTTCGCAAAAGGAGGGGATACGAAAAAGGTACAAAGACTCAGCGCGCGCGTGGTGCCAGACAAGCCAAGCTTCTTATGGTTATGATGATGCCAATGATGTGTCTCAGGAGCCGGGCGATTCGTCAGGTCGCACTTGCACCTGAACGCTAACTAGTTCCTCTGTCATGTTCAGCACCACGCGCTTCCCTCTACAGTGCTCGAATAGATCGGATTGCCCGCATACGAATTGTACAAATCTTTATATTGATTGCTACTGCCTCGCTCTTCTTTCCCGAAGCCTCATGCCTTGCAGGTACACGCGAAGAAGAGTGCGTGGGTGCCATTCCAGATCCAGGTACCGCAGAGAGTACATTAAACTTTGTCATGTGAAGATCCTCTGCCCCTCCTCCACAGTCCACCTTTCTGTTAGAGTCCTCCTCTCGGCTGAGGCTGGCAAGCCATCGTTCATGCGGAGAGTTTTGGAGCTGCAAGGGCAAGACATTATTCATGAATCCGAAGGCGCCTGGATCTGTTCTTCGTGCCCCTGAAAAGACAAGAAACATTGCATGCTGCACCTTGAGACTTGCAACCCTTTTCGTCATGGAGATAGATGGGCATCGTGTCTAGGAATAAATAGCACACACCCACGAAACGGCGATCACGCAAGACACACACGCACGCACTTTGCCTTCCCCCCTGCGCATCTTTTTGCCCATCCACGGGTAAATGAGTTTCCCAAAAGTCCGTCCGGCTCTCGAACCGGTGTGTCAACGATAGTAAGATCATACTTCCACCTTTCTATTGTTCAGACGGAATCTCGCCCTATTGTACAACCCACATTTCTCAGCTATCGATCATGTGTACATTCGACAAGTGACTGCGTTCCAGATCTCATCTTGCTCTGTATACCAAACAACAAGATCTATGGTGCAAAGAAACCCGAAAGGTAACTGCGTAAGCCGCACCCTTCTTTCGCAAAAGCAACAAAGTCTCTTTTTCCTCTCAAGGATCGAGGCTCAGAAATGATCAAAAACAGACAAGAATGTCTCGGATAACCCGAAAAAAAAGGAGGCGCAACAGAAACGTGGAGATGATGATCGGAACAATTGCCTGAGCAGCAAGGTACCACTGCGCAGAAACAAAGCCACGTAAAAGCCTATTTTGCCTATTGACTTTGCCTTGCCCTGGTCGATTTCCCATTGTCACTCAGCTGTGTATATCTTCATCAGCTACGCTCTTTGGTTACCCGACCCATACTCCGCATCTTGTTCTATTCAGCTCTACAACGCGGCATCGTCTAACTCCTAAACTTTGCGAGTGGCACGCACTCCTGGACGCGCCGCCGACATGGATCATGTGGTTCCTGCATCAGGGCAATGGCAAAAAGTAGGTGTCGGAATAAAATCAATAAGTTTGGTCAAGCGCCCTTTTTCCTTCTTCTTCTTCTTCTTCTTGTCTAGAAAAGTTAATCACGCGGACATTGGGGTGCTTTCATTCAAATATCTTGCTTCCAATTCACCCATCATCCATCAGCTCGTCTTTCGATCGCGGACGCTCTACTGTTTGTCAAGAGTCCGGACAGCTTCTCGCTAACTGCTTCGGTGGTATCAATAGTTTATTGCATGACCTATAGTTGTGAAAGTCAGTGATTGGACGCGCCATCTAGGTCCAGAGAGTGCATACCTTTTCTCTCAACATGCCGATGAACTGAGCAGAGCTGACGGCCATGTCGGCACGGTCCTCGATGAGAAGACTTTGGGCCCAGAGTCTGAGACTTGGGTCGCCGTCTTCGCGTACAAGATATAGCGATGGTACCACGATGCTGCCGCAGCCCTTGGCACGATGGTCTCGGCTCTTCTCGACTACGGCGCGCACACGCTCGTTCATCTCGCTGTCTATAATGGGTAGCGAGGTCTTGCCCTGCTTCAGTGCGTTCTTGTCATCAGTGCCAAAGACATCCATAATCAATGCTGGGACGGCGTCACGTCCAAGCCACAAGAACTGTGTCTGACCATCGTCGATAAGGTAGAGACCGAAAGGAACAACGTTAGCTGAAGTCAAGTTGAGCGGAGGAGGCAATGCGATAGCGCCAGTCGTCGGGTCAGGAAGACCAGCAGTCTCGGGCATGTCGTGCAACGAGTACAAACGAGGGTAAATGTACTGGATCATCAGAGGCAGAGGGAGCGTTGAAAGTAAACATAAGGCTGCGGAGCGGAGGTCGCTAGGGATCTGGGCAGACTTGCGGAGACCAAGCTACGGTCATGTTAGCATAGAAATTCCGACCTTGCAGTATGCAACACTTACGTTTTTGATTAGACCCAAGAATAGAGTTGGTAGACCTCTAAGGTTCACAGGGAATTGAAGACCGCCACCGCCCATGTTACCACCTGCGAGCTCCTTCTTGTATGTTTGAAGAAGCTCGATGATCTTGGCTTGAAGGGCATCTCTGGCAGCATCGAGACCACTGGACAGAGCTCTCTCGACTGCCTTGTGACTGAAGTATACCGCAATGGCTTGTTGATCAGCACTTGAGTAGACATCTGCCAGGTTTTGTGTGGTAGGAATCGACAGAGTCATGACACGAATGCGGCGCTCGCCATTACATGTTGTATGCAAGACACCAGCCTGCAGGCAGACAAACTGTTTTGTGACTGATTCATCGATGGCGATCTCGACAACGTATGCTTGATCGCGAGGGAATGCAGGGAAGGCGCAAAGGTCTGAACTACGGTTGAAGAAGTTGCCGTAGAAAGTGCTTGGGCGCAATCCAGTGGTGGCTCTGACACGCAATACAGCCTCCAGACCGATCTCTGAAGACAGGTAATCGCTGAACTCTGTTGCAAACTTGATGGCATCCTCGGTACGGGCTGCGCTCCAAGCAGGGTAGAAGTATGTCTGACCTCCAGTGTATCTTGGCAGGTTGCTAAGTGATGCGACATCCTGGTACTGTGAAGAGAAAAGGAACATGTCGATAGAGACCTGAGTTTTTGAACACTCGACTGCGAAACTCTTGTAGAAGGCGTTGGCCGTCTGTAGCAAAGAACTCTCTTTGCTTGTTCCGAGAAGCTTCTTGTCTTCTCTCATATCAAGCTTGCCATAACCGTGGTTGGGTAGGGATGCAGTAAGGACAACCATCTTTCCACCCACATGAGAAATCATCTTGTGTCCAGCACGCATAGCCGATCCCATAGCTGAAAGACCGTTCTGAGTGCTCTGGAACATGGACTGAAGCTTGCCAAGGAAAGTCTCGATGTTTTGACGGGAATCGGCCAAGCTGACAAGAAGACCATCAGGTGTGGGAAGGAAAGGTTCGTCGAGATCGCTAACAACCAGCATGTTTGAGTCTGTAGTACCGCTGTCATCGCGGGGGATGGTAAAGTAGTGTAAGCTCGAATCGACGGCCATGAAGGCCAGACGGGTTCTGCGGTCGGCGTTGGGGATGCGATCGAGCGACTCGGCGACACAGCGAGCGGCAGTGGCAAGGAGGCCACTTTGGACCGAAGCAACACTGACGTCGAACAAGAAGAGGTATACCAGAGGCTGTGGGGCCCTGACCATGTACTCTTGAGGAGCAACAAACTCCATGACAGAGTAGTTGAGCTCGGGTCGCTGCCAGCGGTCAATGGCTTGCTGCTTCATGTTGTCCCAATCAAAGGCCTGAGGAACGTCGTTGGTCAGGTTGCACATGTTGCAGCGCCATCGGTGGCTGTGGTCGAGGAAAGTGGCAAAGGGATTGATGTAGGTACGGCATCTGCGACATCTTGCAATGACCTGGTCGGGCTGGACAGGCACGTCGTCTTCGGCATCGTGGAGGGTAGCGTAGGGCTGGATAACAAGGGCGAAAGGAAGCTTGGACTTCTTGAGGAGGGAGTTTGTCGAAGGAATGGCGTTCAGTGTCGAGCGGACGTACTTAGGTGGGCAGTTGGCGTTGGGCGAGGGGGTTACGCTGGACTGTGGCACACGTCAGTGATCGATTGAAGAATAGAGCGAGGCAGACACACGTTAGGAGGCAGAATGATGGGGGGAGGAGGCAGATCCAGATCCGACACATGGAAGGGTGCACCTTGAACACTGATGTCGACAGGCTGGAGAGGGTTCAGACGTTGGGCGACAGGGGCGGCCTGCTGGGGAGCTTGTGCGGGTTGCTGTTGTTGCGGAGCCATGCCCATCTGCGCGAACTGCTGTGTCATCTGGGGCACTCCTCCGGGAGCGGCGCCATATGCATCTGGAGGCTGGTATCCAGCGGCGGGAGCGCCATATGCTGCAGCAGGCTGCTGCTGTTGGGGATCGGGGTAGCCTGCGGGCTGTTGGACCGGGGCACCGTAGCCATAGGCAGCGGCGGGTTGAGCGGCACCATAAGCAGCGGCAGGGGGAGGAGTCTGTGTCGCGGGCATGCCGGCATTGGCGCCGGTGCCGAACTCGAAAGCCTGGCCAGCATAGGCTCTCTTCTTCTTTGCTGGCACTTGGGAGGGAGCAGGCACGGGGGTGCCGGACTGCGATTGATCGTACTCTTCCTGGGAATAGCCCTGGGCAGGGTATCCTTGGGGGTTGGCCATGATGGTGATATGTGAGGCCGACGGCGAGATGCTGCGGCGGAATAAGATGTGATCAGCTCCGGGTTATATAGAAGGTATAGTTATTATTGCACACCTCTCTCGTAGATTGTCTGGGGCACTTGGACAGCTGGAGCCCATCTGGCCAATGAACGCGACCGACCCTTCCCCACACGTCATCTGGACCATTCGTCTCCCTCGAGCCTTCTCACTCCTACTCGCACAGGCAACGACATTGCTGATGCCAACTTGCTTCTTGAATATGACTGTTCATCAGTTGACAGATTGCTAGACATAATGTGAATCGAGCCTCGTGGATCAGCACCGAACATCTTGGAGCTCTTCGGGCAAAGCCAACAAGAGCTTTCCTAGTGATTCATGGCATTTTCATAGAACTCGCAATTTTACGACGAACCACGCTCTCAAGACAGCACAACATGTATACTCATGACGCAAAGGAGTACAAAGGATAGGTTGAGTATATATGCACCAGTACGGGGAGTGTAAGAAGCTTATATGCTCGTCAAGGGCCAGAGATATGTACGCCAGGGTGGTACTCTCAGCAACGAGACTTGTTCAATATTGCTTGACACTGCTATCACCACATCTACAGATGCAGCGACATTGACAATGGAAGTTCGATGGGCAAAGGCAACATGAGCTTATACACACTCCTGTATAGGCGTGCTACAAGCGTAGCAGTCTTCTCCACTTCCCAGTCCAGAGACCAGGAGAGCGATGAAGACCGCGATAAAAATTGAAAAAGCAGATAGGTGGCAAGATAAATGGCAGTACCTACGGCGTTAGTCTAGGTGGCAAACTGTGTTCAACATAGATCGACCCGAACGATTGCAGTATCTACGGCGTTAGTCGTATGTGATCACATAAATGGCAGAAGAAATGTATCCAGTGAGCACGAGCACCGGGAGGAATAGATAGAAGTATCTACAGAGTTAGAGGCTCAGGGCGCCCGCAGGGTCCCTCTTGACTTTGCTTCCCCATCACCCTGAGGGTTACCGGCCGGTGACATGAACACGAGCATGCCCCTCCTGGCCCCTATAATCGGGTGCGTACTAGTCTGTCACACGACGAAGACGTGGAGCCTGTTGTGACAGGAGATATGTGAATGGGAAAGGAAGGAATCCAAACCATAGAAGATGTCTGACGACTGAGATTTGGCGGAGGTTGTGGATGAAAAGAAGGAAGGACAGATGGGAGGTCTGGGGTCTTTATATAGTCGACGATGTAGCATCTGCTGACATGAGCGAGCGAGTGATCCAGGCTGCAACATCAAAGAATCGGCAGCCTGACTGGTCGTGATGCGATACTAGAGGTGGACTGAGCAAGTTACTGAGCAAGTCACCTTTATGAGGATTTGGTTGGACCCGAGAGGCCGAGACGCCAGGACGGGAGCGGCCGGACCGTCAAATCAGGGGCGAGCATGGTAACATGATTGAACATGACAATGGTCAGACGAGTGCTTGCTGCGAGAAGGAGTAGAGGATAGTGTAGAAGACTTGAATATTGATCAGATATCGTCGAAGAAAGATGACGCAGATTGGGTATATAGGAAGACGCTCAAGAACGTAAAGTCGTAGAAATGAGGTATAGGCGGAAGAATAGGACAGCATGTCTAAGTGACTTGCTCATCAACGTCCATAAGATCGTTGGACATTGAGGAAGTGGTAGTTGCTTGTGGCGTTGAGGCGTCACTCATGTTCGAGGGTGTGGCGATGGTGGAGATGTTATCAGGAGGCCCTTGAGTCCGCCGGCGCACTTTTGGTGGCTCAGAGCGTGTGTATGGATTGTCAAATCCATCCGAATCGGTGTCGGTATCCAGGGCCTCTGACCGTAACCGCTTGCGAGGGTTGGATTGCGCGGGTGACGAAGGCGTGAAAGCGTAAGGGCGAGATGCAGGCTTCCAGCGCATGCGACGCAACCGACGAGCAAGAGCAGCAGAGTCAGAATCTTGAGTATTTTCTTCACCATCTTCATTTTCTATCTCATGGAATAGGTCGACATGACCGCAATCTGCAGCAGGAGTGGCGACCTCCTCAAGCTCGTATGGGTGCAAGACTTGGCCGTAATTGGTATAATCCACGTCGTTCTCTGACAGCTCTTCTACATCGAAATCGCAGTCGTTCTGTAAGGCTGAGCTAGGCTTGGACGGCGAAGAATGCCAGACAGTGAGAGAGTCCGGCGCATAGAGTGGTGCAAGTCCGGAACATGCGGAGCCAAAAGGCGATGAAAGGAGGCGCGAATCGACTGCGACATGATTTGCCATGGTCCTATTCAAGGCCGAGGGTTCGTGGAAGCAGCGGAGGCTCTATCAAGAAGATGGCGAGATAGACGAAAATGGTCGACTGTAGGCAGGAGGAGGCATCATGCAGTAAGGACAGGATGACTTTTTGTCGAGCACGCTGAACGACACGTAAAGAAACAACCTAGAGGCTACACAGATGAGTGGTGTTTGCTGAACATTGTGGCTCTGGTTGACTTGGTCGGACAAGAGGTATGACGATAGCGGAGCATGGACGAATGATGGGGAAGCCTAGAGACTCTGATGGAAGGGAGGCCTGTGGGGAGGTGTTCCTGAAAGGAGTCGGCCGACTGCTAGCACATGTCTGTGAATGGAAAGAGGTGAGCTTCCTAACGAGATCGCTGGAGCAAGCACTTGCAAGACGTGGTCAATCAGGCAGGAGCAGGGGTGCTCAGTTGGTGCAGGCATTGGAAGGAGCGAGGGCGGCTTGGCACAACGTGGAGAAGTCGCGGCGTGTCAGGGATGGATTCAGGGCGAAATAGAGGATACCGTAGCTGTTGTAACTGTCCATTTCATCTTCTACCAACTCCACCAATTCACCCTCACCCGCTGCTCCGTCGTCGCCAGCTGCTGCGCATCCGACAAGTCTCCCTCTGGCAATTGCGCACAGCCCGTATCTCGATGTGTGAAGCTGCGGCTTCGGCTCTATAAATACTCCATCAACATGTCGTCCAACACATATCCCACCATGCTCACAAAGGTCCGCCCAGCCCTCTGCAACCGAAGCGTGCCTCCAGCCTAACCTGCTACAGTTCGAGTCCAAGTCGTCGAGAGCAAAGGGCATTGCCTTCCATCCCAAGCGGTGCGTTGTCCAACTAAAACAACCCACATCTGCCACCATGCTGATCATACACAAGACCATGGATCCTCGTCTCTCTCCACTCTTCGACCATCCAGCTATGGGACTACCGTATGGGTACCTTGATTGATCGCTTCGAAGAACACGACGGCCCCGTACGAGGTGTCGATTTCCACAAGACGCAACCGCTCTTCGTGTCCGGCGGTGACGACTACAAGATCAAGGTCTGGTCGCTCCAGACTCGCCGCTGCCTCTTCACCCTCAACGGCCATCTCGACTATGTCCGCACCGTCTTCTTCCACCACGAGCTTCCCTGGATCATCTCGGCTTCAGACGACCAGACCATTCGCATCTGGAACTGGCAGAACCGCTCGCTGAGTACGCTGACCGTTTCCTCTTTGTGCTAGAAGCTTTTCTCTAATAATGTTTGTAGTCTGCACCATGACTGGCCACAACCACTACGCCATGTGTGCCCAGTTCCACCCCAAAGAAGACCTCGTCGTTTCTGCCTCGCTCGATCAGTCCGTCCGTGTCTGGGACATCTCAGGCCTTCGCAAGAAGCACTCGGCTCCTACCTCGATGACTTTTGAAGACCAGATGGCTCGCGCCAACGCAAACCAGGCAGACATGTTCGGCAACACAGACGCCGTTGTCAAGTTTGTGCTCGAGGGCCACGATCGTGGCGTTAACTGGGTTTCTTTCCACCCTACTCTGCCGTTAATCGTCTCGGCCGGTGATGATCGCTTGATCAAGCTCTGGAGAATGAGCGAAACAAAAGCTTGGGAGGTGGATACATGCAGAGGTCACTTCCAGAATGCTTCAGCCGCTTTGTTCCATCCTCATCAGGACCTAATTCTGTCGGTTGGCGAAGACAAGACCTTGCGCGTTTGGGATCTCAACAAGCGCTCTTCGGTTCAGTCGTTCAAGCGTGAGAACGACCGTTTCTGGACTATTGCTGCTCATCCTGAGATCAACCTTTTCGCCGCCGGCCACGACAACGGTGTTATGGTCTTCAAGCTTGAGCGTGAGCGCCCTGCTTCGGCCGTCTACCAGAACAACCTCTTCTACATCACAAAGGACAAGCAAGTCCGCTCCTACGACTTCACCAAAAACATCGAGAGTCCTTCGATGCTCTCCCTCAAGAAGCTTGGCAGCCCCTGGGTACCTCCACGTGCAATCTCGTACAACCCTGCAGAACGCGCAGTTCTGGTCACCTCCCCTGCTGATGGTGGCTGCTATGAACTGATCAATCTGCCCAGAGATGCTTCAGGCGCCGTAGAACCTACTAACTCTCTGCGCGGCACCGCAACCTCGGCTGTTTTCGTCGCCCGTAACCGCTTCGCTGTTTTCAACCAGCCTAATCAGCAGATTGACATTAAGGACCTCCAAAACTCTACCACAAAGACCATCAAGCCTCCGCCAGGCACCGTCGACGTCTACTTTGGTGGCACTGGCTGCTTATTGCTCATTACTCCCACTACGGTTGTTCTTTACGACATCCAGCAAAAGAAGCAGCTTGCCGAGCTTGCTGTCAACGGTGTAAAGTATGTTGTCTGGTCCTCTGACGGTCTGTACGCCGCTCTGCTTAGCAAGCACAACGTGACTATCGTCAACAAGTCTCTGGAACAGGTCAGCACGCTGCATGAGACCATTCGCATCAAGAGCGCCGTTTGGGACGATACTGGTGTCCTTCTTTACTCGACTCTCAACCACATCAAGTACACTCTTATGAACGGCGACAATGGCATTGTCCGCACCCTCGACCAAACCGTCTACCTCGTTCGCGTCAAGGGGAGAAGTGTTTACTGCCTCGACAGAGCCGCCAAGCCTAAGGTTATGACCATTGATCCAACAGAATACCGTTTCAAGATGGCTCTTGTCAAGAGACACTACGATGAGATGCTGAACATCATCAAGAACTCGAGTCTTGTTGGTCAGAGCATTATCTCTTACTTGCAGAAGAAGGGATACCCCGAAATTGCTCTTCAGTTTGTTCAGGACCCCCAGACCAGATTCGAGCTGGCCATTGAGTGTGGAAACCTTGAGGTCGCTGTTGAGATGGCCAAGCAGCTGGACCGCCCCAAGCTCTGGCAACGCTTGAGCACCGAGGCTCTGGCTCATGGCAACCACCAAGTCGTCGAGATGACCTACCAGAAACTTCGCAACTTCGACAAGCTCTCTTTCCTGTACCTGTCAACTGGTGACGAATCAAAGCTACACAGAATGGCCAAGATTGCTGAGCACCGTGGCGACATGACTTCTCGCTTCCAAAACTCCCTTTACCTGGGTGATGTTCAAACCAGGATTGATATGCTCAAGGAGATTGACCAGTATCCTCTTGCTTACCTGACTGCCAAGGCCAACGGCATGGACGAGGAGTGCCAAAACATCCTTGAAGCTGCCGGGCTCACAGAAGACCAAGTCACTATGCCCGATACTGGCAAGCCGCTCTCAACGCCACCTGTCATTGTTCCTACCTTCCAGTCAAATTGGCCCGTCAAGTCGTCTGGTTCATCTTCGTTCGAGAAGGCATTGCTTGCCGATGGTGGTGCCGAGGAAGTTGTGCCCGCAACCAACGGTTACGACGCCGACTTCCTTGAGGCTGAGACCGCAGTCCCTGAAGATACTGCCGACATTGAGCAAGAAGACGATGAGGATGCTGCTGGTTGGGACATGGGTGATGACAGCTTCGCCGAAGCTGAAGAAGAATTTGTCAACGTTGAGACCGTGGAGGCAGGCGCTGGTAGTAGTGAAGCAGATGTTTGGGCACGTAACTCACCAGTCGCTGCTGACCACGTTGCCGCCGGATCTTACGAGTCTGCCATGAATCTTCTCAACAGGCAAGTAGGTGCTGTCAACTTCAAGCCTCTGGAAGCTAGGTTCGAGGAGATTTACACTGCTTCGCGCACCTTCTTGCCGGCGAATCCTGAATTGCCGCCTCTTGTCAACTATGTTCGCCGCACACTCAAGGAGACCGACTCACGAAAGATTCTGCCATTCATTCCTGGTGATCTCGAGACGATAACCACGACCGATCTGCAAGCAGGAAAGCAATCAATGCAGAAGAACAAGCTCGAAGATGGTGTCCAAATATTCCGCAAGATCTTGCAAACCCTGATCGTCAACGCTGTCTCATCGCAAGCACAAGTTAACGAGGTATGTTGAGCTGAAACATGTCATGGAAATCATAGTACTAACAGCTACCAGGCAAAGGAGCTTATCCAGACAGCCGCACAATACGTTCTTGCTATGTCGATCGAGTTGACCCGCAGAGAGCTTGTTGGAGGCACCACAGATTTGAGCTCCTTCTCTGAAGAGGACAAGAAGCGAGCTCTTGAGCTGTCGGCTTACTTCACAATTCCTGCCATCGAGCCTCAACACCAAACCTTGGCCTTGTTCACTGCAATGAACTTCGCACACAAGAACAAGCAGCTGAGCAGTGCCCTCAACTTTGCCAATGCGCTAATCGAGAGAGGAACAAATGCTCGTTTCAAGGAGAACGTAAGTTTAGATCAACCGTATATTCAAAGTTCATGCTAACATGATGCTACAGGCAAAGAAGGTCAAAGCTGTTTGCGAGCGCCAACCCGGCGATGCGGTCGAGATCGAGTATGACTCGTTCGCCGAGTTCGACGTTTGTGGTGCTTCATACACCCCGATCTACAGCGGCGAGCAAAGCGTAAGCTGCCCCTACGATGGCGTCAAGTACCAAGCACAGTACAAGGGTACAGTCTGTAAGGTGTGCGAGATCTGCGCCATCGGAGCGCCGGCTAGCGGTTTGAGGTTGACTGTTTAATCTGCTATCGAGTCGCCAGGGGAGGCTTGGTAAGGTGTTGAGTGGGTAAAAGAAGCTGTGCTGTTTTTTGTGTAGGCTATCGCAACCAGTATTCTTGCATAACGATTGGAACGGAGTCCACGTCATGAACGTTGCAGTGAATGCGCAGTCTCTACCTTGTCGTAATTTCATCCACCGTTTTGATATGGTAGTTCGCCGTTTTTGTGGTGTGGAAGTCAACGGTTCCCAGCCTTATTTTCCCCCTACTTTCCACTTCCACGTGCGACAAGCCGAGTCTGGATCTTGTCAAGTTTGAGTTCATTCAGACACGACTGTACAATACAGTAGACCATATCTGAGATAGTCGCAACATCAATCGCAGCATGGTATCTATTTTCGAGGCAAGGTATGTACAATAATGTGCGCATTGAATCTGGTATTCGACGAGCCTCCTCTCGGCACCTGTATTATCATCCGCGCCACCCTGCCAACCTCTCCAACGGCTTTATACCGTTTTGATAGAAGGATAAGTGAATTTCTCTCCTATACTGTGGGGATTGAGACTCTATAAGTAAGAATGCCTTGTGGCCAGAACCAACCTTTTTTCTTATCTACCTCAACCATCACCCAAATAATTATCCTATATCGACGCCAACAACCATCCTCGACACACTATCTTGAGAACAGACAGCCGTGCTTCTTACTCAAACCTATCACATCATCATGCGTCTCTCGACGGCGCTTTCATGTGCCTTGACAGCTCTGTTGGCTGTGCCTACCATTGCTGCACCCTTTGCCATCACACCCGGAGATGCCAACCACGTCATACTCACAGACGACAACACTGTCAACACAACAGAATCGATACAGGCAAACGCAGTTTCGGTCGCAGCATCACGCCCTCCAGTTAACATGTTCGCCACTGCAGACTCGGATTTCATCGAACTATCATTCGTCAACAAGTTGGCAAGCTCGAATGTCAAAGCCTATGTCACTGGTAGAGACAGCAACAACGCTCTCGTCATGTTGCATCCTGATGGTACTTGGTATTATCCTCCGGCAACAACAGCTACAACACCGCAGCCTGTTACAGAGAACGTTGCCATTCCTCTTGGTGCTCAAGGATCAACTGTTAATATTTCACTTCCTGGTTACATCAGCGCTGGTCGCATCTGGTTCGCCGACGGCAACCTGCAATTCTTTACTGTCAACGCCGGTGGTCAAGTCGCCCTGGTCGAGCCTTCTGCCGTCAACCCTTCAGATCCTTCATCAGCTATCAACTGGGGCTTCATCGAGTTGACATACCTCGAGTCAGCCATCTACACCAATCTCAGTTACGTCGACTTTGTCGGTCTGCCGCTAGGACAGAAGTTGACTGCCTGCGACGGAACTGTCTTGCAAGCACAGGGTGTGCACACCGAAGCCGTCGAAGACATTTGCGCCGACCTCGAGCAGCAAACCTGCATTGACGGATACCCATGGGCAGATCTCTGTGCCGTAGATGCCAGCTCGAATGCTCTGCGTGTGCTTGCTCCTTACGACTACATCTCACTATACCCCGACGCCTTTTCCGACTACTGGACCTCATACGTCAATGACGTGTGGAGCCACTACAGCACCACACCCCTCACCATCGACACCCAAGTCTCTGCCGGCCTCGTGAACTGTACAACTACTGGCGACTACCTCAACTGCGATGGCGACAACAGAGCCTACGCCAAACCCTCTGCCGCAGACATCTTCGGCTGCAACGGTGGCCCCTTTGCCATCATCGGCAGCGACAACGATGTTCACCGTGCCGTGGTACCTCGTCTTTGCGCTGCCTTCCCCCGATCTACACTTCTTCTTGCTGGCGGCAACATTCAACCCATGTCTGATGTCTCGGGCTACTATACCAAGAGCGGCAGAGCTGCCAACTGGTACAGCAAGTACGTGCACGATTATGAGGTTGATGGCAAGGGTTATGCGTTTGCATATGACGATGTTACTCCCACTGGTGGTGTTGACATGGCTGGCTTGCTGTCTGTTGCTCAGCCCTCTCAACTTGAAGTCACCGTTGGAGGTGTTTGATCTTCTTTCTTCTTCTTCTTCTTCTTCTCACTCATCGTTGCTGGCAGCGATGACAGCCTTTTGGTAATACTTTTTACCCCTTTCTTGGACAAAGAAGAACTGGCTTTCTTCTTTTGGATATTTTTATTTCTATCTTTCGGCGAGGACTTGAATGTTGGAGAATCACAAAATTTGGAGAAGGACGAGAAGGAATAGATATACCCACACTTCTTATGTAGCCATATGGAGAACAACAAGACACTAGATCTTCTGGAAACAAGAAGGCTGGATGTCAAGTAAATGTAATGAACACTTTCGAACAGGCATGAATACTTCTCATCTTGTACTTCTCGATTGCTTGTATCGGGCATTCGAGCCGAATCTCCCCATTTCTTGTGCACTTGTGCCTTGGTCAAATATTTTTTTCAGTAAACAATGAACCAAGGGTGTGAGAGAATAGTTACATAATAGCATCGCGCATATAAAACTACGCAAAGGATAACGGTGAAAGCCCAACATTCCAATCTCTAGAACAAACAAGAGCAAATGCCCACCCATGTAGAAACATCAAGAGCAATCATCAAATCCATTGCTATCAACCCATACATACCCCCCCTTGCCACGCAAGTAAAATTGTAATAAAACGAGGATGGCAGTCTCTTTGGTCTAGTGGTCTGGCCAGACATTGGGACTTTACACAGTACAAGCCTAGTTTTCCCGTGGTCTTAACAGGGGCGTCTTCCGCCATGTGTTTTTGGGTATCATGTATAATTCATGTAAAAAATAAAGGCGGGTCGGAGTTCAATTCTTGCTGGTGTTGTTCTTCTCTTTTTTTCTTTCTTTTTGGTTTCACATTATGCCTTGAACTGCGCCAGAGCCGATTGACCGGCAGAGTTGTAGCATATGGCTCTACCCAAGTGCCGTCTTCATCTCCAATTATGCATCCTCCGGATCTACATATTTCTAGCAGGGCTGGTCTACAGGCAGGAAAGGAACAGCTCAATGCATGAAAGATGACATTGAGAGATAGCAAATCATTGTTCTGGACAAAGCAGGTGCGGCCGACGGCTCGAGAGTTTCCACTGTACGAGAGGAAGGAACAACGGCAGAAGCAGGACTTGGTGTACTAGGGCAAGCGCGACCCATATCAGAAGCAAGTGTAATTGGCGAAAGCAGCTGCCACAGCTCACCACAGAACCAATAGCAATGTCATCAACACGAGTCCAGAATACAAAGACAGAAAGGTATAAACTAAGGAAGAAAAAGCGTTCATTTCTTTTTGTTCTTTTGGCAATTTTTTAACGAGAAGTGAAGTTGGAGACAAGGAGACAGACGCACCCCCAAACTACAGACCTTGTGCCAGCACAGAACCATGTGTGCCAAAGGAACCAATCCTCTCCTATCCTTCGTCATGCGTGAAAGCTGATTGACCAGCAATCATGTTCCTCTTTTTCTTTGTTCGTTTCCAGAAGCGTAGTAGCAGTGACAAAGAATCCTTCCCATGGAGAACAAGCACCGAAATCTTCTTCGTGTATTGCTAAACTGTACTTCCATGCATGTCCTTTTTGTGTCGTTGATGCCGAACATGGCTACCATACCTTACGCTCATCAGGCCTGAACTTGAAGTAGTCAGGAGTGTGATAAGGTTCGTGTGCAGGAACATGCTCAGGGATCATCTCGGCAGTCTCAACCATGCGCAGCTTCTCAATCTCAAAGAGGTCGTTGATGAGAATGAAGAACTGCTGTGCATCAGCAAGGATGCGTGACTTGACGCTAAGCTTGCAAGCTCCAAAGCGGTCAGTGTGCCAGCGCTGGCGCTCGTTCTTGAGAAGTGCAAAGTAAGCTTTGCTGAAGGCGAATGATCCAGGTTTCTCGGTGATGCCAGTGCGGAACACTTTGTCGAGGCTGTGGCCGCAAGCAATGGGAACAGGCTGACCGCCGAGGATAGAGACATTGGCACATTCTGAGCAGGTCGGCACTGGAGGGGCTGGTACGTGGGTCATGGTAGACTTGTCCTTCAGTTGTTCATCACAGTCCTGGCGCCAAAGAGCGTAGACGGTGACGGGAGTGTGTCCATTCAATCCGGCAGGAGGCTGAGGAGGAGGAGCAGGGACAGGCTCAGGTGGATGCTCATAGAGGCAGGAGCTGAGCAGAGACTTGTGGCGCGGACGCGAGTGGTTGCGTTGCTTCTGCGAGGCGTAGAAATGGGCCTTGTGCTCATGAATCTTTCTCTTGAATGTCTCGGGGCTGTCGGGACGGGGCACATCGGGAGCGCTCATGAAGGATTCAGGCAGCTTGGGCCTCGAGTTTGAACCATGACGGCTGTGTCTTGAACCCGGTGTGAACTGCTTCTTAGACATGGGCACGTGGGGTGAAGAGTGCTTGGTGCCGAAGGAAGAAGCGGTCGACGAGAAGGAAGGCGGCAGAGAATCGGAGCCAAAGTGGACGTTGTTGTGCGAGAGATCGTCCCTGTCTTCGTGGGGAGATTGGTGACTATCCTTTCTCGAACGGCGGCGCTGCTCGCTGGCTCGGGTTTCGTACTCGCGCAGAAACTCGCCGAAGTTGGGAATGCCGACGACCGTCTTGCGACGTCGAGATAGAGGAGCATGAGTGCCTCCACCGAACATTGCCTGCTGGTTCAGGATGTATGCCTCCCAATCGGCAGCTCCTTTGGGAATGCCTCCAGGGTAGAACTCGCCAGAGGCGGTAGAGTTGATATCCATGATGGGTGGTTGTTGAAGGAATGGGCCAGCTTTTCAGCCCATGCTTCCGCGTCTTTGACGGACACGAAGAATTTTCTCGTCGAGCAAGCCGCAAAGGGGGGGTGGAGAGACACGGGAGAGCGGTTTCGGATGTTGTGCCACTCGCACCACGGCCTTGGTTGTCGGGTTAGGCTGCGGTCGGGGAAGTGCCAGAGATGTTTCCAGCAAACAGGGACTGCACGTGATGAGGTGCGTATGCTGTGCAACACAATCTTCGCTGCAGTCGTCGTCGCTGCGGTGTCGGCTTGGGCATGCTCGAACTCGCGCAATACCTTTGCGAAATCGTCCTGAGACGCCCTGTGGTCAGCAACAAGCCTTGCACCTTAGCTCCTCGCATCATTGGTCCACCTCCGTCGCACCTGCCTGTAAGCTTCCTTTGCCAGCTACCTACTTTGAGGCAAGTATTACCTGCGTCTTTGGTGTTGCCATACTGAATGGACCAAACCATCTACAGTCGTCGGCTCTACATTTCATGGTCCCTGAACCTTGTCTATCAACACAAGTCGAAACATGTGTGAACAGCGCGTCGCTGTTCCCGATGGAACACAGTATACAACATAGAGCCACTGCGTAGAGTTGTTAAGTGGCGAGCGGGCCCATCTTCCCTGGAAAAATCAAGGCCATTCCTGCATATCAATACACTGGCAATCATAGCAGGATAGATGTGCACTTGTCGTCTGGCGCTGCTTGCGTTGCCCGAGGAAAGGCGATCCATACTTGGTCAAGCCTCTGCGAAGACAGTCTCTGTGACTAACGGCTGCATGGAGTGACTTGGTTACCAACTCTGACATCAAAACAGGACTTGTTTGGAAGAGTCGCAGCGAATGAAGTCGTCGACGCTCAACATAAGCATTCGGCCGTAGCCGGGAATATGCACAGACCGGCTCGTGCGCCACCTTGCCTGCCAATCGGAGACAGCTCCTACCGCTCGGAAAACTTGCCCGGATAACAGCTGAGGTCAATCTTGCTCTACGAAGAGAGCCTAGAAAAGTGAATCGTTGATCTGGAAGAGGGAAAAAACATCTGTGGTATATACGATCAAAAGCTAAGCAAGACCCTCCCTTCGTCCAAAAGTCCCGTCTCCGCGAAGTGAAGATTAATCGTTTCGTCGTCATCTACAAACGTCCCTCAGTAAGGGCTGTTGACAATGTCGTTTCTGCTGAGATAGCTACCACGGCCAGTCTTTCTAGGAGTGGCCATGATACTCTCGCGAGTTGGTCTCTGCAATGCCCTTCTGGCTACCATGTTGACCTCATTGGGAAGAGCCACCACAATGTTCTTGTCACTACCGAAGCGGAAGTTGTCTGCTTTTACGTCCTCGGCGTAGCGCTTGATGCTGTAAGGATCCTTACGTCCAGCTAGAACCTTCTTGAGACTCCAAGTAATGATGAACGGTCCAGTCGCGGTGATGATGGTTGTCTCGTCAGCATCAGGTCCAGTGTTGAATCTCGCAGGTGTGAACGACAGAGCGACCTTTGTTTCATGCTGGAACTGTGCAACATGGCTGGGTGTGAGTGCCAAACGACGGGGCTGAGGCTTCGAGTCCTTGGCAAACGACTTTTCGAACCCAAGCTTGCCCTCATTCTTGCCATCGCTCTGCAGAGCGTCGATGAGCAGAAGATAAGTGCGAGTAGTAGCAAGGACCCAACGGCCGTTGGCGGACACATCAAGACCGATGATCGGGTCACCCAGAGCAGGAATGTGTGTCTTTGCGTTGATACCGAGACGATCAAACATACGAATATCACCCTTGCTTGAAGCGACGGCAATGTATCCTTTGTCGGTTGTGGCTGCAGCGGTGAATCCGTTCTTGGTGGCGTACTGCTTGAGCTCTGAATCGACAAGCTTGTCACCTTGCAGACGAGGATCAATGCGGTACAGAGCGTTGTTGGACAGACCCAAGAAGGTTTGCTCCCCAGTCATTTGACTGAATTTCTACGCGCTAGTTAGTAAAGAGTTTCAATCAGACTTGAGTCGGACCTTCATACCTTTTCGGGAGCGAAAGTGTTGACAGGAATGTCATCGTGAACCTTCCACTCATCGACAATCTTGCCATACTCAAGGTCCATGCGGAAGAGTGAGTTGGGGTTGTCGCCATCCTGCATAATCATGTTGCGATCCTCGGCGTGTAGCATGATCTTCTTGGGATTAAAGACTTTGCCGCCGGGTGTTTCGACCTTGGAGATGTTTGTGGAGAATTCGAGATGGTTGTCGGGAGTGTGCTTGAAGACACCAATCTTGGAGCCTCTGACGACGAATGAGCGATCGTGCTTGTAGCCGACGGCGAGCTGGGAGTTGACGTTTCCATCCTCATCTCGGGTGATAACATCATCTTCCGACTCGTCACTGTCGTAGTGCTCGCTTCTCTGTCCCTCGTCTTCCTCCTCTTCTTGGTCGTAGAATTCTTCTTCTTCCTGTTCATCTTCTTCACGAGCCTCGGCCTCTCTTTCGTCATCCTTATCCTCCAGGACTAGGTCGTTGAAGGCGTCGAGCACATAATCTCTTTCCGTGTCCTTTGCCTTGAGCCACTTTGTCTGGTTCGAGTGCTCCCAGAGTGCCTGCATCAGACCTTGTTGGAACTCCTCCAGAGATTCCTTTTCCTTGAAGCGCAGAAGCCATGAGTAGGCGTTTCCGTCGTCGCTGTAATGATTGAAGATGAACGAGAGATACTCAAAGTTGAAGACGGGGTTGAGTTCGGGAACGACTTCTTGACCGAGCCAGTCTCTGTCGTCGCTGTTGAGCTGGAGCCAATACTTCCAGTTGCCAATTTCTGTGACGGTAGCGTTGACACCCTCGGCTTGCAGTACGAAAGTACCAGACTGAAAGTCGAAGAGGTGGAGCTCGACGTCTTGATCGGCCAGAGTTTCACGAGCCTCAGGAGCCTTGTTTGCCGAAGGAGCGATGGTCGGAGCCTCTTCATAGGCTCGAAGAGGGGCCTTGCCAGATCGGGTGGTTCTGGGCATGGCGTCGCTGCGCTTGACCCCAGAGTTGGACTGGTTTAGGGATGGCATGCGTGGAGTGGTGGGAGGTGGAGAGATGGTAGGAGAGCGTGATATGGTAGGGGAGCGCGATGGGCTCTGGATAGGGCTGGCTTGTGGGATGGGGTCTTCGTGGTCGAAACTGAACTCGCGCAGTTCTTCGTCGGTAGCGAGATCACGAGGGCTGCGGTACTTGCGCTCGTACTGGCATTGGGCGGCTACGAGAGCAAAGGATGAGGCGGTTTCGGGGGTTGCTGAAGGGTCGCAGACAAATTCGAACAAGTCTCCGTCGTCACCGCTAAGATCGAGCCAGCCAAGAACAACTTCGCCGTCGTCTCTGATGTCTACACGGAAGTGCAGGCCTACGTCGAGCAGAAAGGTCTTTTCGTCCTTGTCGGAAGCTACGCCGTCGAGTCGGTCGTCTTGTGTGCCGTCTTCTCCTACGAGCTCTGCTTCGCCTTCTTCGTATACACGTTGGACGACAAGCTGGTACTGGTATTCCTGGCCGGTGCGTCGGATTGAGGCAGCAGCGTCTTTGAAGATGAGTTCCGAGTAGCCTTTGAGCGAGCGGGGGCGGACAAGGTATAGCTGGCCCTGGGGCAGTTCGATGATGGATTCTTTGTTGGCGTTACCAAAGAGGTATTTGCTAACTGGATGGCAGAATTATTGTCAGCTGCCTTGGACTTGACACTTGAAAAGTGGGTGACGGAGTTGGCGGGGAGACGAACGCGACCTCAGAGCGAACATATTCTATACTTTCTGGCACAGCTGGCGACGATCGCTGTCAGACAGGACTACAATACGGCCACGAAGAAACAAAAGCTGAAGCTACGATCAGGCGCATCAAATATGGCAACTGCGAGAAGGTGTGTCACTCTGAGCAAACAGACGCCTTCGCTGGCCAACAATTTGAGACCCCGCCAAATTCGGACAAGACAACACCCCGTCACTTTGCAGCCTGTCGCAGAAACTTTGATTGCCTCGACGCCTCTCACTCGACTTGTAATTTCCCTTGTGTGAATACATGGCAGTCTTTGTCTTGACTGAGGCCATCCTCATAACCAAATCTATACTGCCTCGGTTCATGCAAAGATATGCTAGTCTATTGAAGGCGCGTCTGACTGACGTTTCACGCGTCACACCGCGACTCCAAGTCCTTCCAACACCACCCTCGTCATTGCCACGACCTTTTCTTCTTCCAACCTGTTCGCAACGAGCTGCAGACTCACCGGCATCCCATGGACTGCCTCTGCGTTGTCTGATCGAGAGTTAGCATGTTTGCTTTCCAAGTCCTCGATCAACTTACATTCTGCCTGGATCTGTGCATCGATCTGCGACAATGGCTCTGTGCCTGATTCCGCCTTATCCAGCTGCTTGTCCGCCACAATCCCACATGGGAATGACATGGCCGAATAATCAAGGATGTTGAAAACGCCCTATCCTGAAATTAGATTCCGAACTGATGTCTGCTTCATTGGCTTGAAGTTGAAGAACATACCGTATAGCCTACGTGTTTGAACTTGCCATTTTCTACACCTGAAAACGGTGTTGTCGGGCACAGAATCGCGTCGAGGCCTGCTTGGGTCCATCGGTCAAGATAGTCCTTGCACAGTTTCGTCCTCTTCATCTGGAGCTGCCACAATTTGTGGACTCCAATTTCTGAAGCTTTTGCGTAGTCCAACATCTCCTCTCTGAACGGCTCATCTACAGGAGCCAGGATGTCTCTGACTGACTTGGCTCCATCCGCCACGAAGAATTGCCCCTGTCGGATTTGTTAGTCTTGGATAGAACTGCAGTAAGTCGCCCACTTACGAGCAAATCAACTGCTTCCGAGTGCAGCTCCGGCTTCCACTCGATGATCTCGTGGCCGGCTTTTTGCAATGCATCAACTGCATGCTTGAGAGCTCGACGAACCGGGGGAGTAGGCCTAGAACGTTATGATTAGTCTCCGACTTCACTAATAATTAATGCCCACTTACATGACCATGCCATCGTTCCAAATGACGCCTAATCGTAGCTTCTTCCCTGCGCCAACATCACGCCAGGGAATGGGCAAACACTTCGGATCAAGCTTCCAAGGTTCTGTATCTACGACGTTCTTTGCAAAGAACTCGATGTCGTTCAAAGTACGAGCCATGGGTCCATTGACGGAGTTTACAGCTTCTTGTCCAGCCAGACCTGACTTGCTTTGGATTGTAGGGAAACGACCGAACGAAGGTCTCAGAGCAAAGATACCAGTACAAGCAGCGGGTATGCGTACAGATCCACCTAAACCACGTCAGCCACTCGTGCGTTACGGCGCAATAATCTCACTCTCGACTCACCGATGTCAGTGCCAACACCAAGCACGCTGCCGCCGAAGCTGATCAACGCACTTTCTCCTCCGCTCGACCCACCAGATGTGAGATTTCTGTTGCGTGGATTCACGGTACGACCGAACGTGTTGTTCACAGACTCTGCAATCATCATTGCCGTAGGAACATTTGTCTTGACATAAAGCACCGCTCCTGCTTTAACCAACACATCCACCAAGACTGTATTGTAAGTAGCCGGCTGATCTACCCAGGCCACGAATCCGATGGTCGAATCCTTGCCGATGATGTTGAAGTTGTCCTTGAGGGATATAGGAAGGCCATGAAGTGGACCAACGGGTTTCCCGGTCTTTTGCAGATGATCATCAAGGGCTTTTGCTCTCTCCAGCGCCTCAGGGAAGAGAGTCTCGGACAAGCAGTTCGTCAGTTGATGGCACACCGCGGCTCGTTTGGAAAAGGCCGATGCGACATCCACTGCTTTCCACTTGCCGCTATGGATCTGCTGCAACAGTTCTGGGATCTTTGTGGAGGTGAACGCCAACTCATCTTCAGAGAAGAAGCCGCTTTCTTGAGGAAAGCCTGTCACATCCAGTTGAGACTCGGGAGGCATGAGGTCGGCTGGGATACGCCATTCTGCGGGAATAGACTCGGACAGTCCTGCCCGCTTCGCCTTTGCAATATCTTGCCAAGTGCGTGTCATGTTTGTCGGATCGTTGTCTTGATGTAGTCTGATTTGATGTTATGTAAAACCATCAAGATCGACCAAGCACCCTTCTTTATATACCCCGCACGTGATGGCTATTGCCCGAGGCCTATCTCATTGATCGACACGGCTCCGGGCAACCCTGTCACTACAATCTGCCCTATCTTTCGCTCCCGCAAAGCTTGGCAAACCACCTTGATCTCAAGCCGAGGGTTTTTTTCTCCATTGGACTTGGAAAGCTCCATTCTTGATATCAGCAACGATAACAGAGGCCTTGATCATTGACAATCTGTGCCGCTGTATATCTCATGGCCTATCTCGATACGCCTCTATCCACACTGCCTTGATCATATAAGATGAAGTAACGAACAACATTCAACATTACCTATCAATCTAATCATCAACCTAATATCTGGAGATCAATTCGACATGGCAGTTGCTAAAAAGTTCAGAGAGTATCTGAGCCCTGGTGGTACTTCTGAGGGAGAGCGAAAGTTGGTACAGAAGCTCGACTTCTTCATCTTGACGTTTTGCTGTTTAATGTACTTCTTGAATTATGCAAGTTTACCTCCACGGATATATGTGTTCTCGGCTAACGTTGATGCAGCTTGATAGAAGTAACCTTACCAATGCATATGTGAGTCTTCTTCTTAGCCTCCACTATCTCTGTTTACTTATGTCATAGGTCTCTGGTATGAAAGAAGATCTCGACTTCAAAGGCAATGAACTCACACAGATTAATACCGTCTTTACTGTTGGTGAGTTGTGATATTCACGTGCCCTTAAGAATGGTGCGACTGACATGACGAAGGCTATGTCATTGGTCAGATCCCATCAAACATCGCCCTCTACTACATCAAGCCTAGGATCTTCTTCCCTTCCATGTTGATCGTGTGGGGTGCATTGACTATGGTCACGGCTGCCACTCACAACCCTCAGTCGATCATGGCCATTCGCTTCTTCCAAGCATTGGCCGAATCAAGCACTTTTGTCGGCACACACTACATACTAGGAGCATGGTACACTGAGCAAGAACTTGGTAAACGCAGCGGCATCTTCACGGCGTCTGGTCTTGCTGGTACCATGATCGGAGGATTTTTGCAAACCGGAATTCACTCCTCGATGGACGGCTTGCAAGGACTTGCTGGTTGGAGATGGTTGTTCATTGTGGATGGCATTCTCTGTCTGCCTGTTTCAATTTATGGGTACCTCATGTTTCCTGATACTCCGCAAACGACGAGGGTGCCGTATCTCTCCGAAGCCGAGCGTGAGCTGGCTCGCTCCCGTGTCCCTCGTCATGTTCATCGTGCACCTTTCAACTGGGCCTTTGTCAAGCGAGTCTTTGGTTCCTGGTACCTTTACGGCTTCGTCATGCTATGGATCATTGCTGGCGAGACTGAATCGTTCTCTTCAAACTCCTTGCTTGCTTTATACATGAAAGCACATCCGGAGCGCAAGTACACCGTCTCGCAACTCAACAACTATCCAACCGGTGTTCCTGCTGTCGGCATCGTCTCCACAATCTTCTGGGCTACACTTACAGATTTCTTGGGTGGCAAGAGATATCTCGTTGGATACTGGATTGGCATCACTGGTATTATTACATCGGCAATGATATTCGCACCTTCTGCTACCACAGCGTCGACGTTCGCGGCTTACTACTGGGCGGGATCTGTCTATGCTTGTAAGTCATCTGTGTCTACTTCATCCCTTGTGATACACTAACATGTCCTCTAGGCCAAGCAACTTTTTTCGCATGGGCAAATGATGCTCTCCGCTATGAAGAAGACAGCCTTCGTGCTGTTGTGATCGCATCCATGAATGCAGGTAGTGGTACGTATACGAACAGCACAAATCAACGTCAGCCAGATGGTGTTTCGAATCTCATTCCAATAAGATCGAAGCTCCATCACATTGCAGAGTTCTGTTCGAGAGTGAACAGACAACCATCGAAAGCCTGCCGCGACTCAGGCTCTCAATGGAGATTTCAGATCTTCGATTCACAATCTGCAAAGCTACTTATCTGAGAGCCATCGCTAATCGTTTCCTCAACTCGCAGGTGCCGTGAACGCATGGTGGTCCATCATATTCTACTCTGCAAACTTTGCACCCATGTTCACTAGAGGAATGTGGGCGATGATTGGATGTTCTATCGCACTGGGGATCTGGACGGCAGGAGTCACTTATATGTGTGTGCGGACAGAAAAGAAGAGGATTAGCCAGGGTGTAGAGGCTTATTATGGTGATGTTGGAGATGAAGCGGTCAGTGTGGATGGGAATGGTACTGAAAAGGCTTGATTGATTGTGAGTAGTCTCTCTATCGATCTTGTTTTCAATTCTCCTCATTCATCGATGTCTTTTCCTTCCTTTTTGAAAGTCCTGCTTTCTTCCTGAACAGCCATTCCGACCGTGAAATTGTTTTTGTATGAAGATAAGCAATCATGCAAGATATTCTCCCCAAAGCAGCAGCATCGTTCTCTGACTACTTGTACCACAAGGGTGCAATATCTGTTGTTGCCCGGTTCTCTCATATAAAAATATATCTCAAGAGATATCTCCATGAGTAACAGAATATTAGGTCTTAATGGCACTGGAAAAGAGTAGTCATGATTTTAATAAGATACTTCCCTTGACGGGTTTTTTTGGGTATATTTTTGGTGGCTATGTACCGTTTTCTCTACTCTTCGTCTTCTTGTTGTCATTATCCGTCTTGTTCGTATGCTCATTCCAGACTTTTGGGCGCAAAAAGAAAGCGCCTCTTCGAGAAAGTCCAACAGCGGATCCTCGTTATACTCATCTTGTACCAGACAGAATGTGAAGTCATTTCCAAACGTCGTTGTTACTCGTAGTCAGCGGCAGCAGTTCCGTAGATCTCACCATCGACTCTCATATCCCAGAGAATGGTTCCGCCTGTGAACTTCATGCCGACTTGGTAGTTGAGCTTCATGTATCTATTGTTGTCTTCGTTGACATCCTCCCACCAATGTTCGCGAGGAATGGATCTGATGTCGGGAGTGATGGTGCAAAGTATGCGGGTGCTGGCGGTAGGCTTGAACTCGGTAGGCGGTTCGTCGCTATCGCAGACGACCATCAGGATGCTCTCCTCGAAGTATTCGTTCTCGGAGGTGAAAAAGAAATCCCTGAGGATGGGATCGGCGTAAGGAAGGGCTTGACCCTTTGCGACGTACCAGTCAATCTGATGGTCCACGTACCAGCGACCATCGTTCGGATCTTGAACTTTGTTGACAGACTCGCCATGCTTTTCTTCGTTGTAGACTGCGCGCATCACAACACCGTAATGACGTCTGGCGATTCGGGTGCGGACAAGACCCTCGCCTTCGATGCAGTGGATGATCGCGCCACGAGCAATGGCAGACCAGGCATTGAGAGGCTGCAGGACTGCGAAGTCTTTGATGCCGGCGAAGTGGAGTTTGAGGACATTGTGTAAATGATTGGACTCGCCAAAACCGCCGACAAGTATAATGGCGTTGGGCTTCTTCTTCCCTTTAACCAAGGTGATGTACTGTTCATCGCAGAGCTTGACAATGACATCCATGACGGGGCGGAAGATGTCATGCAGGTTCTCGGCGTCGAGAATGATGTAGTTCCTCTCGATACCAGCGCGAGGATCTTCCTTAGCACCAGCCAGAGGAACACTTGCATCATCCATGTCATCAACGTTCTGCAAGGCGTGGGGGTTAAAGTCCCTCTTCGTACGCTGCTCAAAATGCTCAACGCATCTGTTCCAGTCTTTGGGGTTCTTTTCGCAGTATTCCTCAAAGGCAGTGATGCCCATACGAGCTTTGACGTGTTCCTCGAAGCGCATGTTGAGAAGACCACTTCCACAAATGCCGCCAGTCCCAGCAGCGCATTCTTCAAAGCGAAGAGGGTCCAGGGACTTGACCTCGTAGGAGATCAGGTCAACAGTCCCTGTAAAGAAGATATAGTTAGCACATATTTAGTGTAAGCAACAATACACTGGCACGACTGTCGCAATGCACAGTGCTGTTCAGAGAACTGAAGAGGTCCTCGGAAACGTACCTCCGCCGGCATCGCAGACGATGTAAGTATCTCCTTCAGCAAGAGTGACGCCCTCCATCTGTTTCAGAGCATATAGGCCAGCAGCCTCGGGCTCAGTAATCATCTGCAAGTTGCGAGACTTGTGAAGACCGGCCATCTCGGCGGCCCTCAGAGTTGCATCTTTGGCCGCATCAGACCAGACAGCCGGGACGGTGAGGATGTAGTCAATTTTGGTTGTCGCCATGAAAGCCTTGCCGTAACGCTTATCAAGAGCTTCCAGAGCCTGACCCTTCAGCTTCTCCAGAAAGTCGGCAGTTGCCTCGACAGCGCCTCTGCCAATTTGCTTGAGCTGGGCCTCGAGCTGAGTGCGAGAGACATATGGAGGCAACTCTTGTTGAGGGTCAAGGAGCAGCTTGAGCATCTGAATGGAGTTCTTGTCCTTGCTGGCCGGAAAGCCCCACTTGACGACATGGACATCAGCTTTCTTCAAGTCTGCATAGCTTCCAGCGGCGCGACGTTTGCGACTGGGCAAGGGAGTGGCTTCTGAGGAGACCTCATACTGCAACTGCGTAGGGACTTTGTCGCAGCCCGTACCTTCCTGCCATCTTTCAGGAAATGTTAGAAAACGTAAGTGAGTGAAGGATACAGAGTACATACCCTCTGACGACAGGAATCTCGCTAGAAGAGTCAGGTTTGCCACGATATGTGCAGCTAACGCTGTAGTTCTGTTAGCGTAAGGAATTATAGATTGTTAGGCTGATTTGAGCCTACCCAGAGTGCGTGGTACCGAAGTCCACGCCAACAACGATAGAGTCCTTCTTAGAGCGACCAGGAGGCATGCTTGTGATGTGTGTGCTTTGATGAGTCGTGTGATAGGAGGAAGGGAGGGGATTGGGGTAAGGTTGTCGGAGGGAAGAGGACTGGATTCTGAGGCCAGAAGTGAATCAGATAGAGCTGAATGTAGGTGCCAAGTAGAAAGAGAAATGATTAATGAGCCAGAGTAGTGAAGAGGATATGACGGTGTGAACGCATAAAGAGAATAAAAAGACAGTGGCTAAGCTTTAAGTGACAGCGAGCATACACCAGCTAATGAGAGTTGGACTCGATGCAAGTGAACAGAAAGCAAAGAGTGTCACTGTAATATAATTAGTTCCAGAAACTGCCACTCGGTCCAGTCAATCAGTCCTCTTTCTTTTCTGTCTTTAACCTGCAATCGCACTATCTTTGACCCTCAGCGGGCTTCGAAGGGTGCATCATGTCTTCATCACCTGAAAAGTATGCCCCCTCAAAACATATACATCTTGCAAAAGGTTGACCATTCGAACTAGGAGCCGCGAGGACCTGCTGCAAGACAACGAGCGCCTCAGGCGAAAACTTCAGGAGTGCCGTGACGAGAACTTAGAGGAATGCAATGGTCTCCGAGACGAGTACAACGAAGCTGTCGATCTCCACGACGCAGCCCTCAGAAAACTCAAGAAGCTGAAAGAGAAAAACGAAGCTCTCCAGGGAAAAATCGAGGACCTTGAGGACGAGGTCAGAGATCTCGAAGACCAGCAAAAAGGACAGACAGCAAAAGCGAAGGAAAAGACGCAAAAGATAAGAGATCTGGTGCAAGAACGTTGCGAGTTTCAAGAAAGGGTCGCCAAAGAAGTAGAGAGGGCCAAGGGGACCCATATGTCGCTCAACTTTGAGGCCAAGCAAAGCATCGCGGCATCAACCAGGCTGGACAAACAGCTGGGAGACGAGACGTTCCGTAAAGCCCTTGATCAAATTTACGAAAGATTCCGCGAATGCTTTCTGGTGATCCGCCGCAGAGAAGAGTTCGGTGAGTTTGGATGATCTTGTTTCAAGAAGGAAGGAGCTGACACATCATACCACAGATATCAAAACCACGCTGTCAGACAACTTTTGGATAAACTTTCTGTCCAAACGTGTGCCC
The DNA here is from genome assembly GCA_026538705.1 of Aureobasidium sp. GC_Fusr_1. Lineage (NCBI taxonomy): Eukaryota > Fungi > Ascomycota > Dothideomycetes > Dothideales > Saccotheciaceae > Aureobasidium > Aureobasidium sp. GC_Fusr_1. Next base: position 16,156 of record JALPCE010000027.1, on the reverse strand, counting down.
AGCTGGAGAGACAATACCTCAGAAGACAAACTGCACACCTGCATCTCCCTCGTGTCTAGGGCCTTCACTCAATTTGTCAACAACCAATTCGTCTTCGGCCTCCCCAACAAGGACCCGATTCAAGCTGCTTGGTGGGCATGGGTGACCCTTGCAGGTGAGTCCCGTCATTATCGATCGCCAAGCCCAAACAACTTACCTCATAACACAGAAGGTGCGCAAACCTCCAAGGCGCAGCAAGATGTCAAGAGATGGCTTACGCTGACCAGCACGGTCTTGACGACCAACCACCGAGACCTGATGATTCAAGCAAGAGAAGATTCTCTGAATCTGCTTTTGGAAAACATGAAGGAGCATTTGGAGACTGTGACAATTCTGGAGTTCACAGACGCGATACGCCGAAGACTCTCAGATGCCATATCTCCACACCTCACCACTCTACGCATGCTCCATTACCAAGAATGGAACTACAAGTTAAAGATGGTGACGGCGAGCCGCAGAGGAGCTCCAGTGCGTTTCAGCCCGGCCGGTATGGCGGGTATGTTCTGGGAGGAGACTGGCTTTGTCCAAGCAAGTCTGTTTCCACAGCTTTGCAGACTTGAAGAGGATGACGAGAATGAGGTAAGGAGAACGAAATCTCTTAAAAATCAGGTTTGCTAACCAGTGATCAGGACGATAACTACACTGTCATCTGCAAAGCCCGAGTCGCTGTCGTAGCTGACCGAGAAGAAGACATGGAGGACGCAGGCGAAGATTCGGGAGAGTTTGATGGAGGAGAGATGGAAGAAGAGCTCGACGGCGAAGACAGAGACAGCGTCTCGATCAAGAAGAAGGAAGTTGGAGAGAAGAACAATGTGATCGATGACTCCTTCGACAAGGCCGAAGATGAGATGGACCAGAGCGGGTGATGCACTGGAGACTCGAGTCGCTACAATGGTGGACCCAAAGGACAAAAGTCGTGGCGCATCACGTTTCAAGCATACATCGTCTGCGACATCGAAACAGCACCAAGATAATGTATACCAGTGGAGTTCCAGTCTCTATGCCTTCCCGTGTACTAAAATATGTGATGCGAGCAGCTGCAGCAACGCACAGTGCTACTGGAAACAGGGCGTGACTTGCTCTGGAAGTCAACAGTTCGGCGACTCTCTTTAGCTACTCTTCTGCTTCGGAAAAGACTTGTGCCATTCCATAGCGTAGACTTCGCTCTGCGCTCTTGTGAGAGAAGGATATACAGACTTTTTGTAAGTCTTGCTGTTCCTGAGGCACCCTCCCTTCCAAGCATCTGGCTTGACGCCACTTAATTTGGCCAAAAGGTGAGCCGCGTCATGATGGCACATGAGGACGGCAAGTATCGTGAACAACTCAATGGTGTATTTTGATCTTGCAGTCTCGTTGAACAGAAGTCGATGGTCGATTTCATCTCAAACAACACTCTCGCGAACCTACCACGAAGCAACTGCAGAGTGATCAACCCAACTTCTCCATCGAGCAGCCGCGTCGCATCACGACAGCATGTGTATCATCACCAGCAAAGAAGAACGAGTCGGTCGTTCTTGGGACGAGCCAGCGAGACATGTATCCAACTACTATGCAGGACCAGCTCGACGAACATCTCCACTTCCAAGAAATCGTCGGCCCCTCGGACGATGCAGCAACTACGGCAACGATTATCGTTCCAGCGACACCTCAGTACGCTACACTTACCGCTCGAGCCAGCCCTCAGTCAGCTACCCTCGCCGTGATAACAGAGTGGTCGAAAGATGATGCCCACCACTGGCTACTACAAAAATGATGAACACTGTCCGAATACGCCAGAAATTGGAGAATGCTATCGAGCAGATGCAATATTGTATACGCAGTGGATACGAGTACGCAGACGGCTTTGTTGTTAATACCGTTAATTCTTATCGCTGCAACGGAGCTTCCCCCTGTCCACTCTGGATCTCCATAGCCACCAGGCAGCATAATGTACATAAAGTCAAGTACAGACCTCAAGATTCGACAAGAAATATGCCGGATGTACCGGTATTGATACGGAAGCTGGCATGGCCGCAAGTGGCTGGACCCTCAAATTGGATGGCAACGGCTGGCGAGCATGTGAGACGCATGACGTCGCTGCTTCTTGGATGCGCCTGCATCTTGCGTCTTTGTTTCCTCTGCACATTCCTGCATCTCGACTTCTTTTTCAACACAGAGACGTAGACTGCAACTGCGACTCTGCTAGAACCTATCACTTCCAAAATACCTAACACCGAAAGCTCAGCTCCCCTATTTTCATCATGTCAGTAACATTGACGTTCCGCCATGCCTGTGCCACTATTCTTGTTCGTATCTAATGCCCTGGACAGGAACCGCGCCCTCTCGATCAGATCAAAGGGCCAGCATGGCAGCGATAAATCGTCCGGCGGCAAGCACCGCTTCACCATGGCTAGTCTTCGTGGTATCCAACAACCCGATCTCTCCAAGAAGCTCTACCGCTTGATCAAGACCGAGAACCACGCTATCGGCGCATACGAAGCTGCAGCCAAGGAGCAGGCCAACATTGCCTCTCAACTCAGTGACTGGGGCGAGGAGACTGGCGACGACGCCATCTCTGAGATCTCGGACAAGCTCGGTGTTTTGCTCGCTGAGATTGCCGAGCAGGAGGATGTCCTGGCTCAAGGCCTCGAGGACAGCAGAGGTGTTCTCAAGCAGATCCGCAACACCGAGTCTTCCGTCCAGCCCTCGCGCGACCACAAGGCCAAGGTGTGTTTTTTTTCGTGCGGCATGCGACAATTAAGCATACTAACTCATTCATCCAGATTGCCGACGAGATCCAGAAGCTCAAGTACAAGGAGCCCACCTCCGTCAAGATCGTCACCCTCGAGCAGGAGCTCGTCCGCGCAGAGGCTCAGTCCCTTGTCGCCGAGGCCCAGCTCACCAACATCACTCGCCAGAAGTTCAAGGAGGCCTACGACCTCCACACCGCTGCCATCATCGAGCGCGCCGAGAAGCAGATTCTTTTGGCCAAGAACGCAAGAAAGTTGCTCAACCTTGTTGACGACACTCCCATTGTTCCTGGCGATGTCCACCCCACCTTCTCCCACGCCGAGACCGCAAGAGAGGTCTTGAACTTTGCCGAGGACGAGCTCAGAGCCTGGACTCCTGACGTCGAGCCCATTCACACCAATGCCGGTGGTCTTGGTGTCAACGCCATGCCTTCTGCTTCCATGCCCGATACCTCTATGCAAGGCCACGCTAGCGACGTCTCCAGCTCTATCGATGCCGGATCTCACATGGCCCCTGCTCAGCACTCTGAGCACTACGCCCAGCAGTCCGAGTACCCTACCCAGCAATCTGAGTACCAGCAATCTGAATACCAGCACTCTGAGCAATATACCACCCCAGCCGAGCCTGTTGCAGCTGCTTACGAGCCAGTCGCATACCAGACCCAAGCCCAGCCTCACACCACTGCCACCGAGACATCATACTCCACTGAGGAGCACGACTCCGAGCACGCCCGTAACGTAGCTGCTCGTGTCCTCGGCTAGGTACGGAGCAGAGAATGTGAACTGGGAGATTGTGGGTTTCGAGAACGTTGAGTAGTTAATGTCCCCTGTATTGCGATCAGTGCCTTTGTCATGAGTTTACGAGTTATGCGTCTTCTTAGTTGAAACAGCAAAACCCTAATCTTTATTATACCATCTAACAGCTATGCATTGAAAATTGTGTGGAATTGTACTGCTCTTCTCAGTATCTCAGTCCATTAAAACCTCCACAAACACAACAGCTTGTCATAGAAGCTCGTCGAAACGATCGTCTGCTCACCCCCCTTCTCCGTTCCCGGCAGCACATCACTACCATAATTCATACTCTTGTGCTCCTCGAACCTACCCAACACCTCAATATCCCACTCTCCATTTTCATCTTTGGTGACGGCAACGACTCTAGCACCTGCATGCATACACGACGCCAAAATGTAGTACCTACCATCTTGCGGACAAGACTTTAGGAGTTTGAGACGCCAGACACCGCCGTCGAGATTTTGTTCGGCCAGGACTTGTTTTCTGCCGATGATGGGGGTGGAAAGAACGCGGATGTGATCATCGTAGCTTCCTGTTATTGTGATGTTGGTCTCCGAGACTAGAGGGAGGATAGCCGTTACGCCTGCATTGTGGGCGCGACGGTCTTGCCATTGGATTGGTGAGAAGGGTTCGTCATCCTCTGAGGTGTTTGGTGCGAGAGATACAGTAGAAGAGCGTAAAGTTGCGTCGTCACCTCCCGAGTAGATTTCCTCGCCCGTGGGAGAAAAGCAGAGGGTCCAGGCTTCTAGATCATGGACGAGGATTTCTGTTGCCGAGTCCTGTGCTTCTTGCTGAAGGACGGAGGTGTCGATGGTATAGACGCCTCCTGAAGATGTCGTTACTCCTAGCATGTTGGCGTCGATGGGATGCCAGGCCAACGACAAGACCAGTATCTCTGGCGAGAAGAATTGATAGGTTGAGAGGGGATCTAGAGAGGAAGAAGAAGCAGAGAAGCGGAAGAGTTGGAGACATCCTGTTGATGCTGCGACAGCTAGGAGCGAAGGGTCGTGGGGTGAAAAGTGGATGTCGAGGATTGCATAGGGTGTTGGTGTTGTTGAGATTTGTTTTCTAGAAAGAGAGGGTTTTAGTGTCAGAGTATGATTTTCAGGGATGGATGGATTCGTGGTAGTGGTTGCATGGTCTCTTCATGCCGTGTCATTGTCATCATCTTTCCTTCTCTGTTCAAGATATTCACATCTCCATCTCAAAGAACACAAAGCATAACAGGAAGTAATGGAGAAATCAAGATATAAAGAAAGAGCACAAAACTTACACTTCATCACCTTCAACCTTGAACAAGATCAACGAACCAGTCCTAGTCTGCGGTTTCTTGTCTTCTGCATCTCCACTCTTCTCGTCTTCATCTTCTGCAGCGTCTTCTACACTAGCATCCTGCTCTTTCTTCTCGAGAAAATATGTGCCGACAACAAAATAGTCACGAGCTGTGGGACAGAACTCGATACAGCTGGGAGGTAAATCCAGGACTAGTGATTGCATTGAATTGATTGAAGTCATGGTGCGTGAAGTTGTTGTGGTGAAAACTAGTAAGAATGATCCTACTTGGTGGTTGGAAATTCATGTCAACCTCTTTCGGACTCGTTATTTCCGGTTTATATCCGAAGCTTCAGTAGAGCAAATGGTTCGCATCTTGTGTGACTACATAGAAATGTACGAGTCGATCCAGGTAACCTGACATCTGATTGCATGTCGGATTTTCAAGAACGCTAGGAGATGTTATGGAGCCTGTACGTTGAGAGAATAATATTTATTTGGTCTATGAGGACGCAACAACTTTCGCTAAAAGGACGACAGAACAAATCAGGTGGATTCTTAGAACAGTTTTTTCTAGAACAAGCCAAGGATGTCTTCATTGGCCTTGTTGCCACCCCCACCTTGCAGTTGTGTTTGTGGTGGTGGCGGTTGCGAAGCCTCCATGTTCAAGCTCGCGAATCCATTCATCAAGTCGTCAGAGCCAGAGTTTCCTGCGGCAGGTGCGGCAGAAGCACCACCCGAAGAGCCAAAGATACCCATGAGGTCTTCCATACCGCCACCGATAGGTTCGTTAGTCGTTGGGCTGGCAACACGCATGGGTGTACCGGCAAGTCCTTCAAGGCCTGACGAGCCACCCGGAGGTGCCTTTTGCATACTTGCTGGCGCTGCGCCATCGAAGTCAATGTCGAGTAGGTTCTCGGCATGACTTTGTACAGTGCTGCCTTGTCCTGAGACAGCGGCCGCGGCAGCTGCAGCGGCCAATGGGTTCTCGCGTGCGTTTTGAGCTGCCTCTTCAATGGCTGCTTGTTGCAGGGCGTTGGCAGATGATCGGCCTTGGCCAAGGAAGGTTTGTGGCGGCTTGTGGTAGACCGATGCGAGCGTCGAGAGGTCTGGCATGAGCGAGTCGAGCAGCGGTATCGGCAATGTCGAAATTGTTGAGGTGATGGCTGGTCGTTGTGCGAGGACAATGTTCTTTGCGATCTGAGGATCACTCGACAACAGTCGCCAATAGACGTATGCTCTGTCACGGATATCTGGATTGTCGCACTCTACAGTCGCGGTCTGGAGAACCTTCTGGACCAGCCCTTGAGCTTGGTCAGGCTTCTTCAAGAAGAGTTTGACCACGGCAGTCAAGATTTGTAGTTGCGTCTGTTGGCTCGTTAGCGTTTGTTTGGGACGAACACAATTCAGCAAAACTCACCTGAGTAAATTCTTCCGCGAAACCATCGACGAAGCCAGATAGAATATCACCGGCATTACTAATCTTCTCAGCATACTCACCAACGATCCAGATCAAGGCGCCTCTTGCAGTCGGCTCGTCCAAGTCGTCGATACATTGGCATAGTGTAGGGATGATGCCCTCATAACCAGGGTATTTTCTGAAAATGTCCTTGATGACGACTACGACTTCTTGCACAACATATGCTTGCTTGGTGTTGATAAGTTCAAGCAAGACGTTGACAGCCTTCTCGCAGGCGTTTTCAATCTTAATGGCAACCTGACCAATGGCTTTGATGGCTCTTCTGACGAAGTCCATATCGACCTCCATAGCATACTCTTTCAATTCGGCAAGCAACTGTTCTACGTTTGAGTCGTTGGCGATGCGAACCATGATCTGGAGCTTTTGGAATTTGAGATACGGCGGGTCGTTGTACTTGCAGAAGAAGACGCGCATCTCCTTGGACAAGAGTGAGGGCTGCTTCTGGAGTAGGAGGTCGATGTTGCGCAGAGCGACGTATTGGACTTCGGGCTGAGAGGATACGAGTGTGACTGCGGGGACCATGTCAGCAATGCAAGGCAGCTTCTAATCATGCACACATACCAAGTGGAGGAGCCATCTTCTTAGCGTAGGTTCTACCGAGCTCAGGGTTGATGTTTTGCATGTGCAAGAAGACACACTTCACAGCAGCCAGAACAACACTAGGGTTGGCATGTTGGAATTGTGGCACGACGCGCTCGCAAATGTGCTCAGCTTCCTTCTGCTCAGTGGGCTTATAATCAGCCAGGGTAGACAAGATGGTGATGCGACCCCACTCGGTGCACTCGTTGAGGGCAAGTAGGAGCTTCTTCAGTGTCTGAGGTGTCACGATCAGAGCGTTTGTCTCGGGCGCTGCCTCTCCAATCTCGACCAGTGCGGTGACACAGTTGGCGACAACCATAGGATTCGAATCACTAATCATCTCCTGCAACGTCTCCAAGAAACCGTTCTCCAGACACATGGACGGGTTGAGGTCGAACAGCTTGGCCACACACAGAGCGGCAGTCTTGCGCACGTAGGGACTCTCGTCTCGTAACGTCTTCCGTAGCGGCTCCTCCATGTAATCGATCATCTTATCGACTCGGATACATCCCATAGTACGGATGGCGAGTGCTCTGACCAGAGGGTTCGGGTCTTCCGAGTCTTGTACGAAAGTGTTGACGGCCAGGATACAGAGGTCAGGATGACTTTTGGCGTAGTTCATGAGGTATAGGTAGACGAGCTTCTTCTGGTCCAGATCACCAGTGGCTATGTTCTTGAGCACATCGGGGAACAGAGCAGACACATCCTTTCCTAGCGTCATGGCCATGATTGTCTTCTGAATGGACTCCTTGCGCTCGTAGGCGTATTGCGACACCAGACCAGCACGAAGCTCGTACGTCTCGCCCTTGCGAGGCACCGCCAGTGCACTGCGGAGTCGGTTTACCGCCATCTTGTCGTTTTACTTGTGTTTCCCAGCTCTTGTGACTCTTCGTGGTTATAACTAGCGAAATCGGTCGGATGGCGAGGCGGAAGTGGGGGTGTCTTGTTGAATACTGGAAAGGGACAGTGAAATGAGGGTTGTTGATGCTCCAGAGTTATGACTGACTGACGTGGAGAAGTTGCGCATGCATAACCCTTATGAATCTGATTACACTTTCGAGCACCTCGACTGCTGCTTTCATCTTCTTACTACAAGACAAGCCTCACAAGAGTCATGGTATTGTCTCACTGTCATTTGATTTGTTGCCTCTACTAAAGTAGAACAGCCGTCCAACCTTCCCAATCTTCGTCGCCTCTTTGTTGAAGCTCGCACCGAGGCAGAAGAGAGCGCATATTCAAGAAATGCTGTAAGTCACAATATACATCCAGGCCTCCATCTCGTCACGTATTCACGTATCGTTGTCATAAGCACAAGAGATGCGATGAAAAATTCGGTGCTGCTGAAAATCGTACAATCTATGAGGATGGAGTCCTTGAATAGTCGTCATCTATGAACGGCGGTTGTTTTGTTCAGCAACTGTGATTTACAAAATTCTTCATATGAATACATGCTTACAAGAATGCATCTAGTTTTACAACCTGGTCTTGTTCATCTCCTCGGTCGCTGCTTTCAGCATAGTCGCCCAGCGGTCGACCGCAGAGCGATGAAGCACCCAAGAGCTCCTTCGACACTCATTATTCGTTACTCGTCATCATCGTCATCATCTTCACCAAAGTCCACGAAGCGGTTTGCAGCTGCTCTGCGTTGAGGTCTGGGTGCGGCTTCAGCCTTGTCCGACTCGCCATCCTCCCCACTGTCTCCCTCGTTACCCCATTGCTTTGCTCCCTCTTGAACAGCTTCCAGGTCGGCTTCCAGTTCTCTTCGTTCCTTGATGGTCTTGGCCTTTTGCTCAGAGTAACGTCCATCCAAGCCAGCATCTTTCAGCATCTCCTTCAGATGCTTGATCTTGGCTTTTGGTGCGTCGTAAGGAGCCAACTCGCGGTGCCAGAGCTTTCGGATGCCGCACTTGACGAGCCAACCCTGGAGACGCTTAATCTCGGCCTCGTCAGGCGTCTCTTCTTTTGCAGGTTTGGCAGCAGCCTTGGTGGCTTTAGCTTTGGGTTGCGCCTTGGTCTTGGTGCCAGTACCGACACTCTTCTTGCGCTGTTTCTTTGGCGGTGCCTCGTCCAGGACTACCGACATCTCGCTCTCGGAATCGTCTCCAGCTTGGACCTCCTCGTCTTGAACATCTGCCGCCGAGGGCTCGTTTGGGTGCTCAGATGCATCACCGTTGACATCTTCCTCGTCCGACTCGACGATCTCCTTGCTCACACGCTTCGTAGTCGTCGTGGATTTCTTCTGGGCTGGCTTGGGCTTGGGCTTTTCTTCCTCGGACTCGAAGTCTGAATGTTCTGATTCTGACACGGAACGCTTCTGACGCTTGGGAGCTGGCTTTGCCTTGCTTGTGGAGGTTCTCTTTGCGGTCTTTGCTTTGGGGGCAGGTGCCTTCTTTGGCGGAGTAGGTTCGGGGGAGGGAGACTTCTGAGACGGTTGGTTCTTGGAACAATTAGTATAAATCGTGAGCATACATGATGTATTGCAGCGTACGAATGCATCTTCGATTATCTCCTTGCTCTTTTCATTCCACTCGTCATGGCCCTTGAAGAAACCTGCATCCAGACCTAGGCGTTCCTCGGCAGCGGTGCGCACTCTCTTGACGGTGATGGGGTCGACTTCAGCCTTGCGCACGATGTCGCGCAGAGTCTTCTCTAGGGTGACATTGGAAGGAGGTGCTGCATTGGATAGCTCGGAATCGGAGGACATTGTTGTGCAGACTAGACCAAGTCGTTGTGTGGACCAGTAGCTTTCCAGAGAAGACGCGTCGCTGTGGCAGTTCACGCGCAGCTGCCCCACGTTTGACGCTGGGTTTCGGAGTGCTTTCCTCGTCCGGCCAGCTGCATCACTTTGTGCTTGAAACACTCACAACTCCCGGAAGCCCACCAATCCTCCGACTGGTCATTGTGCTCTGCCACCGTCCCGTTTACGGGTCGAACTGCACTCTGCCTGCAAGGCCCATCATGTTCACTAGTCCACATACGCTCTACTTCCAAGGTTCTTGCCTATACAAGGGTGATGTCATTTTTTGTAACTTCGCACGGCCTTTCCACAACATTCGATGTTACCAGAGTTGGCAAGGGCGTGGAGAATATCCTCAACATTTCCAACAATTTCTATCTGGCCCGTAAACAGATGCTGAAGCCTGCTATAAGACCTATATAACTTCTCCTGTGGCTATCCGTGAATTATCTCGTAGCTACCTAGTATCTAAACGCCAACAAGCTCCCTTGAGTTTTGACAGGCATTTTCAGCCGCATCCTCCAGTGCTCCACATCAGCCCTGGGCCCCAAGCGTCCAAAGCAAGCTTGTTGTAGTTGAATCCCGCTTCTTTACTCACGAATACATCACACCTTTCCTGCTTCTTCGCCCAACAATAAAAGGTCCTGCTGCCCATTGTCTACTGATCCCGATTCTTCCGTTTCTGCCCAACGCTACCAGAGTAAGTACCAATTGGCATGTGATCGTTCATTGTGGCTGTTCACTCGCTACGCTTCTCCTTTGCTTCCGCCTACACTCTCGCTTTGCGCCTACAAGAATACTGACTGTCGCAACAGAAGCTCTTCGACGCATAAGTAATCATGGCCAATCCCTCAGAGCCCGCCAGCGATGGCAAGGGTCGCCTCCTCCTTGTTTCCAACCGTCTGCCCATCACCATCAAGCGTTCCGACGACGCTACTTACGACTTCTCAATGTCCTCTGGAGGTCTGGTCAGTGGCCTGTCAGGACTCGCAAAGACTACAAAGTTCCAGTGGTATGGCTGGCCCGGTATTCAGGTCCCTCAGAACGAGATCGGACTGGTCAAGGACAGATTATGGAAGGAGTATGGCGCAGTCCCCATCTTCATGGATGATGAACTGGCCGACAGACATTACAATGGCTTCTCCAGTATGTGCCTCTGGTACGCTCCGTATTCTATTCAGTACTAACACTACGCGACAGACTCGATCCTCTGGCCCCTCTTCCACTACCACCCAGGTGAGATTACCTTCGACGAGTCCGCATGGAACGCCTACCGCGAGGCCAACCGCCTGTTCGCAAAGGAGATCGCAAAGGACGTTCAAGACAATGATCTGATCTGGGTCCACGACTACCACCTCATGCTTCTTCCTGCTATGCTTCGCGAAGAAATCGGCGACTCGAAGCGCAACGTCAAGTTCGGGTTCTTCCTCCACACTCCCTTCCCCAGTAGCGAGATCTACAGAATCTTGCCTGTCCGCAACGAGATCCTCAACGGTGTCCTACACTGCGATTTGGTTGGATTCCACACCTATGATTATGCTAGGCACTTCCTCAGCAGTTGTTCTAGAATCCTGTAAGTTTGCACGACTGCTCACATTATTACAACATCACTGACAGCTCATAGCCAACTGCCAACAACACCCAACACAGTCGAATTCCAAGGCAAGGTTGTCACTGTCGGTGCCTTCCCTATCGGTATTGATCCCGAGAAGTTCGAGGAAGGGCTCAAGAAGCCCAAGGTCGTGGAACGCATCCAGACACTTGAGAAGAAATTCCAAGGTGTCAAGCTGATTGTCGGTGTTGACCGTCTTGATTACATCAAGGGTGTTCCTCAAAAGCTGCACGCTCTGGAAGTCTTCCTGACAGAGCACCCCGAATGGATCGGCAAGGTCGTCCTAGTTCAAGTTGCTGTTCCTTCAAGACAGGATGTAGAGGAGTACCAGAACCTGCGTGCTGTTGTCAACGAACTGGTCGGCAGAATCAACGGCAAATTCGGTATGTTTCCTGAAGACACAAATGTTGACAACCATCTAACAAGCTGCAGGAACCATCGAATTCATGCCCATTCACTTCATGCATAAGTCGGTCTCGTTCGATGAGCTGATTGCTCTCTACGCTGTCAGCGATGTTTGCCTTGTCTCCTCGACCCGTGACGGCATGAACCTCGTTTCGTACGAGTACATCGCGACCCAGCAAAAGCGTCACGGTTCCATGATTTTGTCTGAGTTCACTGGAGCAGCCCAAAGTCTCAACGGCAGCATTATCGTCAACCCCTGGAACACGGAAGAACTGGCAGATGCTATCCACGACGCTGTGACCATGGGAGATGAGCAGAGAAGCATCAACTACCAAAAGCTTGCCAAATACGTCAACAAGTACACTAGCGCCTGGTGGGGAGAGTCTTTCGTCAACGAACTCACCAGAATATCCGAGCAGGCCGAGAAGAAGATCAAGGTCAAGCAGTCGCAGCTCGATGGCAAGATGCACGAAGAGACTACTCAGCAGAGCACTGCCGACCAAGATGGCGAGGGTACCGGCTCTGGTGTAAGCTCTGGCGTCAACTCTGGTACTTCGACCCCGAGAAGACCTGACGCAAAGAGAGCCGCGACTGCTCTCTAAGGAAATGAGCTTCAAGGGTCAAACGTGACTGATTGATGATGGCATAGGCTGGCGTACACGGCGTAAGGAGAGATAGCGAGTGGCTGAAGGTCAACTTGCAATTGTAGATTATGTTAGTTTTTTATTAGCCATGACACGATAGACACTGGGAACATTGCTCATTTGGTACATCGGACTTGATGCTCTTACTGTGTGATTCCTTTTCCCCTTCTTACGTCGAACGAAATGCTAGATTTTTATAACGTATCTATCCTCACTATTCCTTATCAACAACTTCGCTTCAGACTATCCCGGAACCACTGTGTGCCCCTAGTACTCGAGTCCATTAGCAGTGCCTCGCATTGTGACTCAACATGAGATCGAGGTCACCCAAAAGGAGATGAACTTCCGAAGGCGTCTGTCAGACCTGACTCAAAGGAAGAGGTCTCGGAAGGCGCATAGTCAGGATTTACCCGACGACCTAAGCTCCCACTAGATAGCTGAATTGCTGGGTACGGGCTTTCAACGAACTTCCGGGTCGGTTTCGTGGACGCAGGGGTTTCGGCATCGGCAGGATCCCACTCCCACAACGGCGTTGTCTCGCGAAAGTCATCGATCTGACCTGCGAGCCGCCTAGCAGTCAAAGCTAGGCTACGGACATTGACATGGCACACTGGCTCAGTGGTAGCAGGAGGTAGATGCATGGCATCCCGAAATTTTGCCCAAGAGCCTGCATTGATGTCTGACCACGTGATGTCGAATGTCGTTTCTGGTATAGGACCTGGGAAGACCTTTAGTCTGTGCACAACAAACTCGCCAGTAATATGGGTAGGCGTCTTGACGAGCTTGCAGACATGGACGTGAACGGCGTCGGTATCTTCAGAGAGAAAGTGGGGCATAGCAACCTGACTCTTTAGGATTGGCTTTTTGTTGACAACGACGACCACCACGACTTTGATCCTAGGGTCCGTGTCCAGGATATAGCTTTGAGCCTTGCGAAGAGCATTCTGTTCCCTCTGCGTGTGGGCGACCTCGAGTACAAGGAATGTTCTATCAGGCTTGAAGAATGACATGCTTCCGTCAGAAACCAAAGTCTCCGAGCTAGTCTTGATTGCAGTACTGCCTGTTTGCCACACTGCTTTACTCTTATTGAATCGTGGTGGCAAAAAATCCGAGGCCAGCATCTGCGCCTCGATATCTTTGATGAAAGGGGCGAAGGCTTCGTGGATGAGAGAAGGCATTGTAATAGTCAAACGGCCTCGACCTGGTCTGGTACTTTTAAAATCAAGTTTCCACTTGGCGGTGGTAGTGTCCAGCTTAAGCAATGATAGAAGAGTGTTGGAGACGTAAGCTGGTACCGAAGGCACTAGGACCGCGTTACCGACGATGGAGGCAGAGTGATGGACGCTGGACAGCAGCCAGAACGAATTATGACAAAGTAGTTGCCCTCTCCAGACACTAGAGATAGCCACACTGGAGCTATGAAACTGCACAAGGACTTTCCAGATCTAGGCTTGTGCCATGGAGATAGTCTAAAATAGATTCGCTACCTGGGCATCACCCCCTTGTGAATAGTATTGTGCATTTTTGCAGTGTACTGTGAGAGGCCATAGCTTTGAAAGAAAACGAGGCATTGTCTCTCGAAAGGAGGGGCTTACGCTGATGCTCTCAAGAACGGAGATTCGAGTACTCGTGAGATGATTGATTGAAGGTCTTGTTTGGCCCATCGTCTGCCTTTTATCATGGCTTTAGAAGGCTTGTGCATATCAAGGCTGTGCGGCCTCCTTTGAGGACGAGGTCGTTTCGCTTGCCGCCCATCTAGATCATGACTGCAATCCGGTTGCCTTGAATGTTTATTTTGACGAGTGCGTGCCACATTTGTCTTCTGTTGGTGTTGTTGTTGAGCTTCATTGGCGGTTGTCGGTCCCGACTCTACCGCCGGCTCTGTTGCCGCCATACTCTACGCGCTGTGAACGGACTTGGATTTTCAAGGGCATGTGATGGTTGTCAGTGTGTTGAAGATGAATGACGGGTTGCAGAGTAGTGATGATGCAGCGCATTTGCTTCGTATCGTGTATGGTACGAGGCGAGGATCGGCTCGACCGTGAAGCACATCAATCATGACCTGTAGTTGGAGTAGACTCTGATGCTGAACTTATATGGCTCATGGTAGGTTAAAAGTAGAGTCGAGCGCGGAGGTGATGCGGAAGGACATGGCGGCCTGTGCGCCAAGGCGTCTTGCGACAACCTGGAAATCTACTTTTGTGAAATCGCAAGGGCCCAAACGAGCATTTCACACAACCATGGCCAGCAGAACACTCAGCCTGCCCTTGAGGGCATTCGCAGGCACTCGCCCATCTATCCAGGCCTGGCGCTGCACACGATCCTTTGCCACTGAACTCGCGCCCGCCTCAACGACACTTCCCGTCCCTTCAGATTTCACAACGCCTATCACTACACCGGTAGTCCAAGATGCCCAGCCTCAGGCCATTGCACTGAAAGAGACGGATGGAAGCGTATCTGGAAAACTGCGACCGGTTGGTGTTGTGGTCAGCGCCGGAAAGATGGAGAGAACAGTCAAAGTCAGACTACCCAGTCAGAAATGGAACAACTACTTGAGAAAGGTAAATCTACACACTACGACATTGCATACAGTCAATGTATGTTTGCGCCAGGGAACCGTGCGCTGATTGCACCTCTTTTCTCCTCGCTGTAGCACTTCAAGGACCACTCGGACCACCTAGTCCACGACCCCAACTCTTCCCTCAACATCGGCGACGTTGTTGCTCTCAGACCTTTCCGCGCCGCCAAACACGTCCACCACGTCGTTTCAGAAATCCTCGTTCCCTTCGGCACACCCATCGCTCAACGACCACCCGTGCCCAGCGAAGGCGAGTCCCAGGCCGCCTACAATTCCAAACGTCACTCCAAACTCGAGCGCCGCACTTTGCGCCGCGCAGCTGCCAAGGGTTCCGAGTCCGCTATCGAGAAGCTACAAGCACTAGAGGTGGAAGCCGGACAAGGCGTTGCGGCAGGAAAGGGCGAGAAGAATGCCAGAAAGGCTGGTTTGATGGGGAACAAGGGTCAAAAGCTGCAAAATGGAGTTTTGCCGGGTGGAAAGCATGCAGTTGGCAAGATTGACGAAAGAGCAAAGCACAACAAGGAGCAGGCTATGAAGAGGAATGAGAAGGCTGAGAAGAATTTGCTGGAGGCTAAGCAGATTGCCGAGAGCAGGTAAGAAGGCTGAAGGAGCAATCACCTACATCTACAAACCCAGGCTCAAGAGACACTTGGGTTTTAAATCGGTCTTCATGCTATTGTACAAAACAATGTTCAGGAGATGTACTTTTATTTCGACTTTGGATCGCAAATGTAAAGGCTTGCGCGTAGATCTCGGGGGTTTCCATGTAAGGACTCGAGATTCGAATAACTTCGGGATTTTGGACGATGTGACGGTTACCTATTTGTGTTTGGCACGTCAACAGGCGGGTATACAGGGTCGCCCCCTAAGCAGTGAGTTTTAACCTTGGATTGACAATAATATGAAACACGCATGATCTGAGAGCATTCTAAGCAGTGTCATAGAGTCTTTATATGGTTGTCTTGCATGCGTTGGAGCCGAGTGGCTGCTAGATCTCCATCACTCGAGTCATCAGCAGTTCTTATATTCAGGATTGCTCATAGCTAGATGCTCACGCATGCACCACGACATCCGGCAGACATTTCAGAACTAGTACCATGAGAAAATCGACCAAGACTTGCTGTAGAGTGACTTTTCTGTACCGACAACAATACACATATATTTCAGCTTCCAAAGTGAGGAAAGAGTTGATCGGAAAACGATATACAGTAACACCTCGTTATAGCAATGATCCGTACAACGATATCCTCGTTATAGCGATTTTTTTTCGCGCCTGATCAAATTCA